>CAJNDT010001221.1:0-72586 GCA_905221615.1 Symbiodinium sp. CCMP2592 | reverse complement strand
AAATCACTTGGGTTGAACCTACCAAGGGCGAGGCTCCGGGTGAATACCTTGCTCGCATGCGGCGTTCGGCTGGGGACCTGGGTCTCGCACATCGTGGAGGCAAACTCGGCCAAATTGCACCACTTGCCGACGGCGAACCCATTGCGAAAATCTGGTCGGTGCCGTGGGTCCCGGCCGATTGGACTGTCGAGCAGGTCACCGACCTGCTAAAAGCCTCTTTCACAGAAATCGCCATGCTCAGGCAATTGCGCAAGAAAGCTTCCAAGGTGTTCTACTTTCGTGCTGCAGCCAAGGAGCCAGACCGGGATCTCATTCCCCTCCCGGCCAAGGATGGCGACACTGAGATGACTTTGTGGGCCGCGGTTGCACCTCCGCGCACCCCGGTGCGACAGCAGAGACCTTTGAAAGCTTCGTCGGTTCTGCCTTTGGCCCCTCGCGCCTCCATCTTTGACCCCCAGCCTGTGTCGGTGCCCAGTGCCCCTGCTGAGACCCCAGATGGCCAGGACGAACCAAAGGAGGTCAGTGCCCCGAAGCGCTCCAAGACCATGGCCCGACAGGTGCCACAGGGAACCAAGCTGCATCCGCAGCCGCGTGATGGAGCTTGCATTTTCCACACGGTTTCAGCTGGTCTGACATGGCTGCACCGAGAGGGCAAGAAGCGCATCCCCATTGCACGAGAGTTGCGCGCAACCACCATCGAACACTTGAAGAAAAACCAAGACAGGTATGAGCCATACTGGGACCAGATGGGCCCGGATGGCAACAAACTCAAGACGTGGTCCGACTACCTTGAAAAGCTGGCTTCTGAGTCGGCCTACGGGTCCGACATAGAAATTAGGGCCCTTGCAAAAATTTGGGATATTAGGATCATAGTGGTGCCCGAAGCCCCCGAGCTCTACCCCGAAGCGTACAACCCACAAGCTGCCATGGGCACAATAGCAGTATGGCTCAGCCACAGACATGTCGACTTGCTCTTGCCAGAAAATGGCACATACCCCAAAGAGGTCTTAAATGTCAAATCAGGACCAGCTGTCGCCTTTCGGGCCGGGGGGGACTCGAACAGTGACGCTGCCAGCACCTTGAAGCGACCACCCACGGTATGGACCCAATCCTCTAGGCGTGGTAGGGCCGCTCTTTCACAAGCTTCCCAGCCCGCCACCCTTCGGCCTCCCACCACGGTGTGGACCGACATGCCTAAGAATAAGGCCTCTCGGGTTTCTAAGGTTCGCCAGGGTTCCAAGGTGCAAGGTTTCGCCCGGGCCCTCGAGGTCCAAGGTCACCCACATGCTGCAGGCAGTGCAGAGGCTGTTGCCCCAGGCCAGGTGCAGGATGCCGTCAGCGAGACTGAGAGCCAGGACCTGCAGGGTTGCGAGGCTCAGACTGATAAAGCGGTGGTGTGCACTGCCAAGTGGAGAGCCTGCCCGTACCGACCTCTCCCGAAAGCTCCCTCCGACCTTACGTTCAAGTGTGATTTGTGCCCTTTCCGCCGCATATGCAAAAGTGCGACGCAGTACTACAGCATCCGGCATAAACACAACAGGAAGGCCCACGACGGTGCAAACCTCCCAGGATTGATCCTTCAACCCCGCATGCAGCGGATGCCAAAAAGACTGTCCCCAGGAGATTGGCGTTGTCCCCTCTGCAAAGAAGGCCTGCGTAAAGAGGTGATGGCTCAGGTCTCCTCATCTGTGTTGTGTGAGATTCGCTTCCGACACTGGACGACCAAGCACAAGGATGAGGTCACCCGCCAGCAGTGGACCACCCTCCTCAAGCAGCAAAATCCCCAGACAGGTCCCAAGGACAGCGCTGGACACAGTCAGGCCATGCGCTTGAGAACCCTCAATAAGCGCGTAATTGCTGAAGTCAGGGCCCCCAGTTTCCCCAGCCTCACCATGTTTGCTTGGCCCCGCTGCAAGAAAAAGGGCAAATCTGAGCGATTGACTGTGGAGCACGGCTGGTCGTGCAACAGCTGTGGCCGTGCGCTTCGTGGCCGACGCGAGGCTGCGAAGCATGCTAAAAACCCATGCATTCCGGCATCCGAGAAGCTCTGTGCAAAATACGAGCGAGAACTTCAGAACCTCAGCAAATGGGTCGATGAGCCGGGACGTACTGCTCTCCCGCCGCAAATCCATGACCTGATCACGTCGGCCCTCAAGGCTGTGAGGCGACAGCAGAAGTAGTTGCCGTTTTCGTAAAGATCTTGACAGCCAACACCAATCGCACAGGCGCTGCCAAGACGCCCCTACTCGTGAATCTCATGAGACAGGAATCCGTGCAGTTAGCCTCTCTGCAAGAAGTGGACGTCAATGTTGAGTCTGCGGTCGGTTTCTGCAAGCACTGGAAGACTCAGGGCTTCACTGCTGTGCTGGCGCCTTTGGACGCCGAAAGACGCCAACACCGAGTTGCCCTGATTTCCTCGCTGCCCATCAAGCCTATTTCACTAGGGGGTGTTTTCGATGACTCCAGGGTCGCTGCAGGTTTGATTGAGCTACAACGCCAAGGGAACAAAATGTCAATTTTAGTCCTTGCCGTTTATGGTTACCCTGGTAATCTCCCGAAAACTTCCCTACTTGTGGAAAGTCTTTTTGAAAAAGCGGCCACCTTCGGCGGCCCAGTGCTAGCCGTAGGAGACTGGAATGCAACAGAGGAGGAAGGTGCCCTCGACCGCCTTGTGACCTCAGGATGCCTGATACCACTTGACGACGGTGATCGCAGTGACCTCCAGCACACCAATCCTGCCCGCACCAGACGAATAGATTATGGTGTGAGCACTGCGCACATCCGTGCCGACGCCGTGCTGCACTACGATCGGGCTGACATTTCGGACCATCTCTGTGTCGCTTATCGCTTGGACTTGGAGACCTGGACGGAGTGCGCCGGCCTCCCTAGATTCAGGCCTGTTGAACAAACGGACCCCCAACTCATCATGAACCGCTTTTGCAAAGCTTGGGAGCCACGAGTTTTTGAGTCCTACTTAGAAGCTGCTGATGTGGACCAGGCCCTTGCGCAGCTTTACACAGTTGCCGAAACTTGCTTGCGATCAGACAACCCGACTTGTGACAAGGCCATCAGCCGTGCACTTCTCTGGGATCCTGAGCGCCACGTGTGCCGCCCACACCACACAACGACTGAAGGTCATGCCTCCTTGACGTTGCACACCTTGCGCAAATTGGACAGTCAACTGCGACAACTGCGTTGTCAGCCTTTCGACCACAACCTGCGCATTGCGGTGCGAAGAAGATGCGGGGACCTGCGTCGTAGACTCCCTGACTGCCCTTTCTTTGACCTTAATGATCTTGACGCCACTCTCGCTAGAGTTGAAGCTTTGCGGTCGGACTTAACTGCCCAGGAAAAGCAGCTTCGCATAGCCAGGTGGAGGACTGAAACCAACAATGTCACTGCTGCCACTGCCTGGGTCAAGCGGTGGGCTGCGCGCCGTGTCGAGCTCGACACCCCGCCCTGCGAGTTGGCCAAAGCTCCCACTGACATCCACCCCACTTCTGTCGTCAATACTCAAAGCAGGGTGTGGATGAATAAGTGGTCTTGCGATTCCGAGCCCATAAACCAGGCCGACCTGGCCGAAATCTTGAGTGCCCTCCCCAGGCCGACTCAGGCTTCAGTGGACTTATCCATCAAAGGGCAGGAACTTTTTGATGCGGTCAAAAGAATGTCCCACAAGGCCGTCGGCCCCGACCAATGGGGTGCCGAGACCCTGCACCTGCCATCTGAGTGGTGGGAAGCCTTGGGACGACTCTGGACATTTGTGCTCTCCAGTGGGCAAGTCCCACTGCTGTGGAGACGTGCGTTGGTAATACTTGTCCCTAAAGCACATACTGAGTACCGCCCCATAGCGCTAACATCCTTCTTTTGGCGCGCGGGTGCCCGCATCCTGTGCAGGCGTATGCAAGCGTGGATTGCATCGTGGTGCTCGCCCCAGGCTGCTGGAGGAGCCCCAGGCAAAGGCACCACTGACGCTCATGGCGTCATCTTGCAGAGCTGGCACCAGGGTGCCAAAGCCTACATTCAACAAGACTTATCCGCGTATTTTGACAGCATCAGGCTCCCACAGCTGCTCACCATTCTTGACCACATGCGGGCCCCGCCGTGCCTGGGCAGGCTGCTGGCATCGTTCTACAGCAATGCTCAAAGATTATTCAAGGTCTCCAAAGTCACCAATGGAAGGTGGAGGACGCCTTCTAAAGGTCTTCTGCAGGGGTGCCCCCTGTCTCCCCTGTGCGCCCTTTTGATCGGCAACGTGTGGCATGCTTACGTCACCCGGGGCGGTCCCACCAAGGCGCTTATCTTCGTGGATGATAGGCTCTTATGGGCGCCGCCAGGGGCCAGGGACGTGGAGGCGGCTCTCGTGGATGGGGTGACGCGTAGTAATTTCTTTGATAAGGTCATGAATTTTACCTGCCGTCCCTCGAAGTGCGCGATTGTCGAGCCTAAGGCCCGCCCCAAGCTGGGTACACTAGCGGCACAGTTGGGATATCCGACCCGTCACCGTTTGGAAATTTTGGGCCTCACTGTTGAGCTTGACAGTGGGAAAACCGGCTTGCTTAAGCTGAGTGTTGACACCCTCCAGGCTCGCCTTCGCGCCCTAAACATCCTGAACCCCTCTTTCGGTGTGGCAAGAGTCGTGTGTTCCAGTTTGGTTTTCGCTGCTCTGGCTTGGGCTGCGGGCATAGCAGCCCCGGAAGCGAAGGATCTCACCGCCATCAGGAAGTCGGTCCACCGAGCCCTCAAACCTCAGATCACAGGCGAAACTCCGTGGGTCCTCCTAGCCGAAGTCCACGGATGGCAGTGGGACCCCAAATGGCTTTTGCAATGGAGGGCCTTAGGTGCAGTTGGGAGACATGTGACAAGGGGTGCAGCTCAAAGTGCCAACCCGGTGCAGGCTGTCCTCCCCCATGCCGTCAGCACCGCCACCGACTTGGGCTGGACACTTGAACTCAACGGCGCCGCCATCTCTCGAGTCGACGATGCCGGGCAGACACGACGTTTTTGTTTCGGGTGGCAGAACATCCAAGTTTTGCGCGACTGGCTCACCGAAGAGCACCGCAAGCGAGGCATCGCAAACTGTGGACGTGTCAAGACCTCTTACCACCGTGCAGAGGTAGGCCTTGCTATGGGCCTAAATCTCGATGCACCGTGCCCGAGCATCCGCTTCGCCCTGGCTGGCCACAGACTTCTCGGACAGAGTCAGACACTTGATGTTCGCCGAGCCTCTCTTGCCACAGGCGGGTCGGCCTGGTACCACCGTCAGCGCCTCCCTTCTATGCGTGAGTCTGAGGTCAAATGCCTGTGCAATCTCTCCTGGCCCTCGCGAGCCCACGTGACGTGGGTATGCCCAAAGACAGTTGTGCACAGGCAGGGTCTCCGGACCCCCACGAACAGAGTAGAAGAAAGGCTTTTTGGAGCCCCGCTGCCGGAATATCCGGCTGCCCCTGGTGGCAACCAGGTCCCGGCCATGATACAGGCTTTGCGGACCCACTTTTGCCAGGTCCTGACACCAGATGCTGATAACCTTCTCGTTGCCAGCGATGGAAGTCATCACCTTGGTGTGGGTGCTTGTGCAGTGGTGACGGAGAGTTCAGGAGACACTTTCTCCGCAGGGGATGATGCGGAAGACCAATCTCCCTTTCGCTACGAGATGATCGGTTTGAATGCCCTCCTGCAGGCTCTTCCCCTTGGAAAGAGGTACAACAACTCCACGGTGACAATCCTGGTCGACTGCCAAAGTGCCTTGGACTCGGTCCAGAGCCCCGCCACCAGCAAGCTTCGGTGCCTGGCGGAGGAGTCGGCTTCTCTTTTGCGGGCACTCCGTCGGGACTACAAAGCAGTACACCTGGTGTGGGTCCCTTCGCACAACAAGCGACTCGACTGGCAACCGCCTCTTGATCTTGATGATCGCCGGTGCCGTGATTTGAACGACAAGGCAGACCGGGCAGCCAACCAAAGACGTGACTCACGAGCTCATGGCTCCTCTCGAGTGGCGTGGCATCGTCGCTTTGAAGAAGCTGAGCGATGGGAAGTTGCTGCCATCTCGGCGGCAGCCGCGTCCTCTGCCCTTCTGTACGAGCACCTTCAACGATCGGTTTCCCCTCCCTAGGACGGTTTCCTTTCGATTTTTAGGCCTTTTCCCTCGGTGTGCGCTGCAAAGCTGCACCCACCACGTCGCCGTCGTGTGCCAAACCGCCTTGCCACCCCTCGCGTGTGGTTCCCTAGTGTTGGTTTAGGCCCACCCCTTAAAGACCATGTGCGCTCATGCAAGCCCCACCCTTTCGGGTTTGCTTGGGTTTAGGCCTCACCTTTCCCTTAGTTGTGCAGTTGGCGTGACCCCGACTCCGCACGAGCATGCTTGACCACTCCCCCCTGTGTGGTTTCCCTAGTGTTGGTTTTAGGCCCACCCACCTGACTGTCTCGACGAGCTCCTGCAAGCCCTCACCCTTGAGTCCTCGTGCTGAGCCTACCGAGCGTCGTGAGTGCTGTGCCTTGCCCTACCACCTCCCCCGGTGGTCACTTGTGTTGGCCTAAGCCCCTCTTAATGCCTGAGCGAGCTCCCGATGGATTCTCGTTCCCAGATGCTTGGAGCTGGGCTCAGCCGCTTACCATGCCACTCCCAGTATGTGGGTCTTATGTTGGGGTTAGGCCTCACCCAGGTTCTCGTAGGAGCTTGCTCTGAGATGCCCTCAGCAGTACTGCCCTTTAACTGTGTTGGCCTCCCTCCTTGACCGTACTTTCACGTTTCTAGTAGGCTAAGCGGTGGTTTCCCCATTCTTGCGCTTGTGCACCGCCCGGTGCCTCTCAGGGGACGGTGGCGAGGCCCCTGCAGCCTGCTTTCTTTCTTCATGCTAAAGCAACAGGGAGCGTAGACCCCAGGTCTGCGCTAAAACTTGACGCAACCTGCTTGGACCTGCTCTTCCAAGCAGGGTTTTCTTGGCGGCTTCGGGCTTCGAAGCACCTTCCTGCACTACCTCGTCGAGGCCTCACGGTGGCTGCTGTGGCTGAAGCGCTGTGGCTGCTGCGCTGGGGCCGCTGCGACTGCTGCTGTCTCCTGGAGCTGAGTTCCTACAGCAAGTCCCACTGAGAACGAGAGTAGTTTCGTGACCGTAGTCTCGTAGCTTCTGACTAGAGTCAACTTGGTTACACATGCTAAAGTATGGTGCCGAGGACTCTTCGTCGTAGTAGCCTCTGTCTTCCTGAGACACCTGGCTCTTGTAGTATCCCTGCTAACGCTTTTTTGCTTCGCTTTGCTGTTTCGCATGGGGGAATGTGAAAGTAGCAAGGCCAGTAGCAGCTCTCGCTTCTTGTACAGCCGAGCCTTTCGTTGCACAGTGACGAATGGACAACGAGACGACATGAACCTGCAGCGGCGAGGGACCTGCGCGCCTGCTCTCCATGGTAGGTGCAAGGGCTCTTGTCGTGACACCGTGAGTACGGAGAACAGGCGTTTTGGCTTGCAGTTAGCTCCAAGCGCTCCAAAACGGGCAACGGCTGGGTAGAGCCGGCTAAAACTGCTGTGCGTGGGAGGGGGCAGGCAATGGCTCCTTCCTCTGGTGGCATGGCCACCTTTTCTTCAGATATGCGAAGGCGACTTAGAGCTATGACAGCTCAACTACATAAGGACGACAACGACGGCTTGAGTCTACCCCTCAGGCCTTGGGCTCGCGAGCCCTTAGCACCATGGAGCTGGTCTGGCCAGCAAGGCGAAGCTTCCCCTCTGGAGGCAAGACACAAATTTTGGAAACAATGCTGCTTGGGAAGCAGCAACTGGGGTGCATCCGGGGCGCCAGGGGGCGCTAGAGATGCAAAAGTGGCGAGGGCCATGGGTCTTCTTGTGAATTTCATTGTGGAGAAGCGACAGGCCTACCTCCTTGGTGCGAGGCAGGCTTGGCAAAAGATGCTCGCCATCGGCATTGGACCAAGCATGCTGTGGTCTCCTGTGGGCGAGTTTGGCATCCTGCCTTTGGAAGGTGAGCTCTGGCCAACGGCTGCCTTTTGCAGCACCGAGGCCAACAGAGCTTGTGACAGTGAAAGAAGTGATATGGCCCGGGGCAGCGATGCTGCCAACAGGGCCGGCGAAACAATCAGTGCAAGTGCTGCTGCAGTGGGCGGCGGCGAGATTATCAGTGCTTGTGATTTCTCGGCTGCGGGCTGTGGCGAGGAAAATGGAGACAGCGATCTTGTTGCTGTGGGCAACCATTTCGACAGTGATGCTTTCACTTGTGGACATGGTGAGACAGATTGCCCTGGCTTTTGTGCTGCTGCGAGCGGCGATCGGCAAGCCACGGCAGGTATCGCTGCTGGTCCCTCTCTTGATGGCCACATTTGCTGGGAAGAGGTGCACGATGAAGGCAGCCACGGCATTGCTTTCAGCATCTACGACTCCACCATCGACGTTCCTGCTTTTAGGTCTAGGGGGAACCGGACCCAAGAACCGAGAAGAACAACAAAAGATCCGCGTGAGGACAAAGAGTGTTGTAGGGTAGGTAAGGTGTCTGTGTCACGTCGACCAGATGCCGGGGACCGGACCCTAGAACCGAGAAGAAACAATCAAGATCCGCTCGAGGACAAAAAGGGTGAACATGCTAGCTCTACCGGCCCGCCCATGGGCCCCCCGGGGCCTTCAGCCTCGCAGTGCGGAAGCCATGGCAACAGTGTTGGCTTTCAGGTTCCTCCCGCTTGCGCGGCGGCGGCTGCTGGCGGCCAGTTGAGCGAGCACTTCCACCCGAAGGGCAAGTCCACCGACACGTTTCTCGAGGACCTGGAGGGCACGATCACTGGAGACGGCGACGCGAGAGGACAGCCGTCCCAAGACGACAGCCGCTGGCGACGACTTGATGTTGGCTCCGGTGCCACCTGCATGTGCATCCCTGGGACCCCCCTAAGGTTTAGTCCTGCTGGGTTCCCCGGTACTGCGACGAAGCTGCATCGCAAGAGACTGCTGCCAACATTGCGGGCTTACACCAAGCCTCGCAAGCGCTTCTGCTGCAGTGTGACAGGCACTCTGCAAATCATGCCAGGGCATCCAGGACAGGGTTCATGTGATCATGTGCGGCAGGTTCCCTTGTGCACAACATGTGTTGCTTCTTCTGAACCCTTGCTTGATCCGACTTCCCAATGTTGGTGCTGTGGCGCAACCGGCCGGCCTTATCCGAGGTGTGGTCGGGCACCCTCGAAAGAGAGCGAGAAATCCCACCAAGGACAGGTCAGGACCTCTGCTGCCCGCACGGATTTGCATGATGCCTCTTTTCTTGAAAGTGCCGAAGCTAGCCTGAGGTGCGGTCAAGATTGGTCGAAAGATCCTAGCATATCCCACCGAAGGATCGCTGAAGCAGATTGTGCCATCTCGCATGAATCCCAATCCGACAATACCCAGTCTTCTCCTGCTCTGGCTCCCTCTGCTGCTGCAGGTCGCAAAAATGGTCGAAAACCTGCAACATCCTTGCAAGTGCCCCGCCGATCCTCGTCTGGAGGCTGGCTCCTGCGGTGCACCACTTTTCGTGATTGTGGTCAGGCTGTGTTAGGCTGTTGCAACTGTGAGCTCCCTTTTGCATTTTGGAACCCCAGCCGGGGCAACCAGCACGAGGGCAACGCAGGAGAGAGAATCATTGAAGCAAGCCACCCAGGGCCGAGTTTCGATTGCAAGCGGCAGCTCCCAGCACTGAAAGCGTACACGAAGCCTCGGAAACGCTGCTGCCGAAGGGCTACAGGTTTTTCGGTCAGTACCCAGTGCCGTGACTGCAAGCGGCCTTTCCCAGCGCAGTGTGCTTATGTGAAACCCCGTAAACGCTTTTGCCACAGCGTCGCTGGTACCCTGCAGTCGAGGACTGGACACCAACAACAGAGCTTGTCTAATCAGGTGCCGCCGGTTCCCCTGGTCCCCTTAGGGTGTAGTCCCTCTTGGTCCCAGGCGAGCTTTGAGCGCAACGCATGTGTTACATCTTCAGCCCTTTTGCTTGATCAGACACACAAGTGTTGGTGCTGTGGCGCAACTGGCCAGCCTGGTCTGAGGTGTGGTCGAGTCTCCTCGAAAGAGGGCGAGAAATCCTGCCAAGGACGGGTTAGGACCTCTGCTGCCTGCACGGACCCACAGAACGCTCCTTCTCTTGAGAATGCAGTGGCCAGCCCAGGGTGTGGTCAAGATTGGTTGAAAGACCCTAGCATATCCTGCCGAGGGTTGGCCACAACGGCTTGTGCAGCCTTGCATGCACATCACCCCGGCAATACCCAGATTCCTTCTGTTCTGGCCAACGATGCTGCTGCAGGTCAAGAGCGTTCGTCAGAGCCCGGAACATCCTCAGCAGCACCCTGCCGATACTTGTCGCGAGGCTGGCTCTTGCACTGCCCCACGCTTCTTAATTGCGGTCGGACTGTTGCCAACTGGTGCGCCTTTGGATTCAACTTTACAGCCTACACACCCAGCCGGGGTAAGTGTGACGATGACAAAATTGGGGAGCGTATCGGAGAAGCCAGCCATCCCGGCCCGAGCTGCAACCCTACTTGTGGTCACAGTCTGCGCACTCCCAGCCTGGAGCAGTGCCATAACGACAAGGTTGGCGCCCGAATTGGAGAGGCCAGCAACCCAGGACCTGGTTTCGACTTAGGTGGTGGCTTTGCCGATGCACTCAAGCAGCAAATCATGCAGCTTGTACAGGAGGCAGTGCAAAAGATCCTAGCTGATCTTAACTTGGGCTCTCTGTTGGGAGGGCACACTCAGGCGCCGATTGCAAACAGCCCTTTTGCTCCTCTGCTTCCGAATGCTGCTGTGGCCGGTGACAGTACCTTGCCCAAACCTCGTAGGAAGCGCAAAAAGAAGGGGCAACAGCCCCCAGCAGAGCAGCCGGAACCCCAAGGGAAGGCCAAAGGTAAAAGCAAGCACAGAGGCGGAGGTGAACAGGCCCAGACTCCCCCTAAGCCATCTCTTGAGGCCCCTGCGACTCATTCCCGAGGCAAGGGCATCGGCATCACACCGGAGGATGCAAAGGCTGGCTGGGTCACTGTTGGCCCAAGAGCACGACCGAAACCCAATGAAGAATTCTGCTTAAGAGCACAAGATTGGAATCAGCCCCTCCTTGATCCCACAAAGTTCGCTGAAAAGCTTGAGGCGATCCCACAGGGTGAGAAACTGACAGGCGTGATCTTATGCAACTCTGAGCAGGCTCAGCTTATCAAGGCCATGGCAGCTGGATGTACCAAGGCTTATTCCGTCACTCTGGTGTGCCTCGATCCTGCGGGAACCGCCCGGGTCCCAGGCCTCGTGAAGGATCAGCTGCAATTCCGCAAAGCCACCACGGGCTTCCTTCGTTCTGATCCGACAGATGCGGTCCCGGCACCTAAGGGTGCCAAGCCCACTTTTGCCGTTGTTCGCAAGCCCTCGGTGGTCCTGCATGCGAGGATCCCGAAAAGCTTTGCCACCGAAAAGCTTTGGGCTGCTGTTGCCAAGACACCCTCCCGTGTCATGATGCAGTGGATGGCAGACCACCATGTCAATGTGCTGGACGCCTGGGGCTGGAAGGAAGAACGCCTCGCTAAGGACCTCCAGCTGTATGGCCTTCTCAGGGTCAGCGAAAGTGACTTGAAGCCGGTGCTTGCGCTTTCTGGCATGGACGGCATCTTTCTTGAATGCGCCAAGAATAAAGAAGCACCGAAGCTTCCCACCAAAATCACTTGGGTTGAACCTAGCAAGGGCGAGGCTCCGGGTGAATACCTTGCTCGCATGCGGCGTTCGGCTGGGGACCTGGGTCTCGCACATCGTGGAGGCAAACTCGGCCAAATTGCACCACTTGCCGACGGCGAGCCCATTGCGAAAATCTGGTCGGTGCCGTGGGTCCCAGCCGATTGGACTGTCGAGCAGGTCACCGACCTGCTAAAAGCCTCTTTCACAGAAATCGCCATGCTCAGGCAATTGCGCAAGAAGGCTTCCAAGGTGTTCTACTTTCGTGCTGCAGCCAAGGAGCCAGACCGGGATCTCATTCCCCTCCCGGCCAAGGATGGCGACACTGAGTTGACTTTGTGGGCCGCGGTTGCACCTCCGCGCACCCCGGTGCGACAGCAGAGACCTTTGAAAGCTTCGTCGGTTCTGCCTTTGGCCCCTCGCGCCTCCATCTTTGACCCCCAGCCTGTGTCGGTGCCCAGTGCCCCTGCTGAGAACCCAGATGGCCAGGACGAACCAAAGGAGGTCAGTGCCCCGAAGCGCTCCAAGACCATGGCCCGTCAGGTGCCACAGGGAACCAAGCTGCACCCGCAGCCGCGTGATGGGGCTTGCATTTTCCACACGGTTTCAGCTGGTCTGACATGGCTGCACCGAGAGGGCAAGAAGCGCATCCCCATTGCGCGAGAGTTGCGCGCAACCACCATCGAACACTTGAAGAAAAATCAAGACAGGTACGAGCCATACTGGGACCAGATGGGCCCGGATGGCAACAAACTTAAGACGTGGTCCGACTACCTTGAAAAGCTGGCTTCTGAGTCGGCCTACGGGTCCGACATAGAAATTAGGGCCCTTGCAAAAATTTGGGATATTAGGATCATAGTAGTGCCCGAAGCCCCCGAGCTCTACCCCGAAGCGTACAATCCGCAAGCTGCCATGGGCACAATAGCAGTATGGCTCAGCCACAGACATGTCGACTTGCTCTTGCCAGAACATGGCACATACCCCAAAGAGGTCTTAAATGTCAAATCAGGACCAGCTGTCGCCTTTCGGGCCGGGGGGGACTCGACCAGTGACGTTGCCAGCACCCTGAAGCGACCACCCACGGTATGGACCCAATCCTCTAGGCGTGGTAGGGCCGCTCTTTCGCAAGCCTCCCAGCCCGCCACCCTTCGGCCTCCCACCACGGTGTGGACTGACATGCCTAAGAGTAAGGCCTCTCGGGTCTCTAAGGTTCGCCAGGGTTCCAAGGTGCAAGGTTTCGCCCGGGCCCTCGAGGTCCAAGGTCACCCACATGCTGCAGGCAGTGCAGAGGCTGTTGCCCCAGGCCAGGTGCAGGATGCCGTCAGCGAGACTGAGAGCCAGGACCTGCAGGGTTGCGAGGCTCAGACTGATAAAGCGGTGGTGTGCACTGCCAAGTGGAGAGCCTGCCCGTACCGACCTCTCCCGAAAGCTCCCTCAGACCTTACGTTCAAGTGTGATTTGTGCCCTTTCCGCCGCATATGCAAAAGTGCGACGCAATACTACAGCATCCGGCATAAACACAACAGGAAGGCCCACGACGGTGCAAACCTCCCAGGATTGATCCTTCAACCCCGCATGCAGCGGATGCCAAAAAGACTGTCCTCAGGAGATTGGCGTTGTCCCCTCTGCAAAGAAGGCCTGCGTAAAGAGGTGATGGCTCAGGTCTCCTCATCTGTGTTGTGTGAGATTCGCTTCCGACACTGGACGACCAAGCACAAGGATGAGGTCACCCGCCAGCAGTGGACCACCCTCCTCAAGCAGCAAAATCCCCAGACAGGTCCTAAGGACAGCGATGGACACACTCAGGCCATGCGCTTGAGAACCCTCAACAAGCGCGTCATTGCTGAAGTCAGGGCCCCCAGTTTCCCTAGCCTCACTATGTTTGCTTGGCCCCGCTGCAAGAAAAAGGGCAAATCTGAGCGATTGACTGTTGAGCATGGTTGGTCGTGCAACAGCTGTGGCCGTGCGCTTCGTGGCCGACGCGAGGCTGCGAAGCATGCTAAAAACCAATGCATTCCTGCGTCCGAGAAGCTCTGTGCAAAATACGAGCGAGAACTTCAGAACCTCAGCAAATGGGTCGATGAGCCGGGACGTACTGCTCTGCCGCCGCAAATCCATGACCTGATCACGTCGGCCCTCAAGGCTGTGAGGCGGCAAAAACAGTTGCAGGGTTCGTAAAGGTCTTGACTGCCAACACCAATCGTACCGGCACTGCAAAGACGCCTTTGCTCGTGAGCCTCATGAGACAGGAGTCCGTGCAATTAGCATCTTTGCAAGAAGTGGACGTCAACGTTGAGTCTGCAGTGGGCTTTTGCAAACACTGGAAGACTCAGGGATTCACTGCAGTACTGGCGCCTTTGGACGCCGAAAGACGCCAACACCGAGTTGCTCTGATCTCTTCGTTGCCTATCAAGCCTATTGCATTAGGGGGGGTTTTTGACAGCTCCAGGGTCGCTGCAGGTTTGATTGAGCTACAACGTCAAGGGAACAAAATGTCAATTTTAGTCCTTGCCGTTTATGGTTACCCTGGGAATCTCCCGAAAACTTCCCTACTTGTTGAAAGTCTTTTTGAAAAAGCGGCCACCTTTGGAGGCCCTGTGCTGGCCGTAGGAGACTGGAATGCAGTAGAGGAGGAGGGTGTTCTCGCTCGCCTCGTGACCTCCGGACACCTGATCCCGCTTGATGATGGTGATCGCAGCGACCTTAGGAACACCAATCCCGCCCGCACCAGGAGAATCGATTATGGAGTGAGCACCGCGCACATCCGTGCCGACGCCGTGCTACACTACGATCGAAATGACATCTCGGACCATCTGTGCGTCGCTTACAGTTTGGACCTGGAGACCTGGCAACAGTGTGCCGGTATCCCTAGATTTCAGCCTGTGGAACAAACGGACCCCCAAATCATCATGAACCGGTTTCGCGAAACCTGGGAACCACGAGCTTTTGAGTCCTGCTTGGAAGCTGCTGATGTTGACCAGGCCCTTGTGCACCTTTATAGAGTGGCCGAAACTTGTTTGCATTCCGGAGATTCGAGCTGTGCCGAGGCCGTCAGCCGTGCGATGCTCTGGGACCCTGTGCGCAACGTATGCCGCCCGCACCACACCACAACAGAAGGTCATGCCTCCTTGACGTTGCACACCCTGCGCAAATTGGACAGTCAACTGCGACAGCTGCGTTGCCAGCCTTTCGACCAAAATCTAAGGACTGCGGTACGGAAAAAATGCGGGGACCTGCGTCGCCGACTCCCCGAATGCCCTTTCCTTGACCTTAACGACCTTGATAGCACCCTCACTAAAGTCGAAGCTTTGCGGTCTGACCTGACTGCCCAGGAAAAGCAGATCCGCATCGCCAGGTGGAGGACTGAAACAAACAATGTCACTGCTGCCACTGCCTGGGTAAAGCGTTGGGCTGCGCGCCGTGTCGAGCTCGACACCCCGCCCTGTGAGTTGGCCAAAGCTCCCGCTGACATCCACCCCACTTCTGTCGTCAGTACTCAGAGCGGTGTGTGGATGAATAAGTGGTCTGGCGATTCGGAGCCTGTCAATCAGGATGATTTGGCAGACATCTTGAGCGCCCTCCCCAGGCCGACTCAGGCTTCAGTTGAGCTCTCAATCAGCGGGCGGGACCTGTTTGACGCGGTCAAAAGAATGTCCCACAAGGCCGTCGGCCCCGACCAATGGGGCCCCGAAACCTTGCACATGCCATCCGAGTGGTGGGACTCCTTGGGACGACTCTGGACACTTGTGCTCTCCAGTGGGCACGTCCCACTTTTGTGGCGACGCGCCGTAGTCATACTTCTCCCTAAAACGCATACCGAGTATCGCCCCATCGCGCTGACCTCTTTCCTTTGGCGAGCGGGCGCCCGCATCCTGTGCAGGCGCATGCAAGCGTGGATTGCATCGTGGTGCTCGCCCCAGGCTGCTGGAGGAGCCCCAGGCAAAGGCACCAATGACGCACATGGCGTCATCTTGCAGAGCTGGCATCAGGGTGCCAAAGCCTATATACAGCAGGATTTATCCGCGTATTTCGATAGCATCAGGCTTCCCCAATTGTTGACCATCCTTGATCACATGCGGGCCCCGCCATGCCTGGGCAGGCTGCTGGCATCTTTCTACAGCGACTCTCAGAGATTGTTTAAAGTCTCTAAGGTCACCAATGAAAGGTGGAGGACGTCATCCAAAGGTCTTCTGCAGGGGTGCCCTCTTTCTCCCCTGTGCGCCCTTCTGATCGGCAACGTTTGGCATGCATATGTCACCCGTGGCGGTCTTACTAAGGCGCTTATCTTTGTGGATGATAGGCTCCTATGGGCGCCGCCAGGTGCCAGAGACGTAGAGGCGGCCCTCGCGGATGGGGTGACGAAAAGTAATTTCTTTGATAAGGTCATGAATTTTACTTGCCGTCCCTCAAAGTGCGCGATTGTCGAGCCTAAGGCCCGCCCCCGACTGCGAGCCCTAGCGGCACAGTTAGGATACCCGACCCGTCACCGCTTAGAAATCCTAGGCCTCACCGTTGAGCTTGACAGTGGGAAAACTGGCTTACTTAAGCTACGTGTTGAGACCCTTCAGGCTCGCCTTCGCGCCCTAAACATCCTGGGCCCGTCCTTCCACGTTGCAAGGGTCGTGTGTTCCAGTTTGGTCTTTGCTGCTCTGGCATGGGCTGCCGGTGTCGCAGCCCCGGAGGCGAAAGATCTCACTGCCATCCGGAAGTCCATCCACCGAGCCCTTAAACCTCAGATCACAGGCGAGACTCCGTGGGTCCTCCTTGCTGAAGTCCACGGGTGGCAGTGGGACCCCCAGTGGCTCTTGCAATGGCGGGCTTTGAGTGCTGTGGGGAGACACGTGACAAGAGGTTCAGCACACAGTGGAAACCTTGTGCAAGCTGTCCTTCCCCATGCCATTAGCACCATAGCTGATCTAGGCTGGCAGCTTGAGATGCATGGCGCCGCCGTCTCCAGAGTGGATGATGCCGGGCAGACACGCCGTTTTTGTTTTGGCTGGCAAAACATCCATGTTTTGCGTGACTGGCTCACGGAAGAACACCGCAAGCGTGGCATCGCAAGTTGTGGGCGTGTCAAAACTTCTTACCACCGAGACGAGGCAGGCCTCGCTACTGGCCTCAACCTTGATGCACCGAACCCGAGCATCCGCTTTGCACTGGCTGGCCATAGGCTCCTCGGGAACAGTCAGTCCGTGGATGTTCGTCGTGCTTCTCTGGCTACAGGCGGCTCGGGCTGGCACCACCGTCAGCGTATTCCCTCTTTGCGTGACTCTGCAGTCAAATGCTTGTGCAATCTTTCCTTGCCTTCGCGTGCCCACGTTACTTGGGCATGCCCAAAGACCGTTCTGCACAGGCAAGGCCTCCAGACCCCTACGAACAGAGTCGAAGAAAGGCTTTTTGGAGCCCCGCTGCCGGAATATCCGGCTGCCCCTGGTGGCAACCAGGTCCCGGCCATGATACAGGCTTTGCGGACCCACTTTTGCCAGGTCCTGACACCAGATGCTGATAACCTTCTCGTTGCCAGCGATGGAAGTCATCACCTTGGTGTGGGTGCTTGTGCAGTGGTGACGGAGAGTTCAGGAGACACTTTCTCCGCAGGGGATGATGCGGAAGACCAATCTCCCTTTCGCTACGAGATGATCGGTTTGAATGCCCTCCTGCAGGCTCTTCCCCTTGGAAAGAGGTACAACAACTCCACGGTGACAATCCTGGTCGACTGCCAAAGTGCCTTGGACTCGGTCCAGAGCCCCGCCACCAGCAAGCTTCGGTGCCTGGCGGAGGAATCGGCTTCTCTTTTGCGGGCACTCCGTCGGGACTACAAAGCAGTACACCTGGTGTGGGTCCCTTCGCACAACACGAGACTCGACTGGCAACCGCCTCTTGATCTTGATGATCGCCGGTGCCGTGATTTGAACGACAAGGCAGACCGGGCAGCCAACCAAAGACGTGACTCACGAGCTCATGGCTCCTCTCGAGTGGCGTGGCATCGTCGCTTTGAAGAAGCTGAGCGATGGGAAGTTGCTGCCATCTCGGCGGCAGCCGCGTCCTCTGCCCTTCTGTACGAACACCTTCAACGATCGGTTTCCCCTCCCTAGGACGGTTTCCTTTCGATTCTTAGGCCTTTTCCCTCGGTGTGCGCTGCAAGCTGCACCCACCACGTCGCCGTCGTGTGCCAAACCGCCTAGCCACCCCTCGCGTGTGGTTCCCTAGTGTTGGTTTAGGCCCACCCCTTAAAGACCGTGTGCGCTCATGCAAGCCCCACCCTTTAGGGTTTGCTTGGGTTTAGGCCTCACCTTTCCCTTAGTTGTGCAGTTGGCGTGACCCCGACTCTGCACGAACATGCTTGCCCACTCCCCCCTTTTGTGGTTTCCCTAGTGTTGGTTTTAGGCCCACCCACCTGACTGTCTCGACGAGCTCCTGCAAGCCCTCACCCTTGAGTCCTCGTGCTGAGCCTACCGAGCGTCGTGAGTGCTGTGCCTTGCCCTACCACCTCCCCCTGTGGTCACTTGTGTTGGCTTAAGCCCCTCCTAATGCCTGAGCGAGCTCCCGATGGATTCTCGTTCCCAGATGCTTGGAGCTGGGCTCAGCCGCCTTCCATGCCACTCCTAGTATGTGGGTCTTGTGTTGGGGTTAGGCCTCACCCAGGTTTTCGTAAGAGCTTGCTCTGAGATGCCCTCAGCAGTACTGCCCTTTAACTGTGTTGGCCTCCCTCCTTGACCGTACTTTCACGTTCCTAGTAGGCTAATCGGTGGTTTCCCCCTTCTTGCGCTTGTGCACCGCCCGGTGCCTCTCAAGGGACTGTGGCGAGGCCCCTGCAGCCTGCTTTTCTTCGCGCGGAAGCAACAGGGAGCGTAGACCCCAGGTCTGCGCTAAAACTTGACGCAACCTGCTTGGACCTGCTCCTCCAAGCGGGGCTTCTTGGCGGCTTCGGGTGTTCGAAGCACCTTCCTGCACTACCTCGTCGAGACCTCACGGTGGCTGCTGTGGCTGAGGCGCTGTGGCTGCTGCGCTGGGGCCGCTGCGACTGCTGCTGTCTCCTGGAGCTGAGTTCCTACAGCAAGTCCCACTGAGAACGAGCGTAGTTTCTGAAGTGTACGTCACGCAAGTGTAGCCTCAACGTGACCGTAGCCTCGTAGCTTCTGACCAGAGTCAACTTGGTTACACATGCTAAAGTATGGTGCCGAGGACTCTTCGTCGTAGCAGCCTCTGTCTTCCTGAGACACCTGGCTCTTGTAGTACCCCTGCTAACGCTTTTTGCTTCGCTTTGCTGTTTCGCATGGGGGAATGTGAAAGTAGCAAGGCCAGTAGCAGCTCTCGCTTCTGTACAGCCGAGCCTTTCGTTGCACAGTGACGAATGGACAACGAGACGACATGAACCTGCAGCGGCGAGGGACCTGAGCGCCTGCTCTCCACGGTAGGTGCAAGGGCTCTTGTCGCACGACACAACTCAATACGGAGAACAGGCCCAGCCGGGCTTGCCCAGCGGCACTGTTCGGAGTAATCGTTTGGGTGGGCGGGGCGGGGCGTCATACTGTTGCTTGGTCCTTCCAGTATGAAGACTTATGAAAAGATTGAAAAGAGAAGTTCAAAAGATGTTTGATTCTGCATTCTGCTATAGTTGTGCATGCTTTCATTGAACAAAGATTTATCCAACATGTGTTGAGCGCACTGCATCTCATCAGTCTCTATGACAGCAGAGCTCAGGCTCAGGAGAGGAAAACTTTGTTACCCACCCATCCCTCCCTGTAGATATTGCGATTTCAAACCACGTGGGCTTTGAAGGGGGGCAAAGGCACACAGGTGCGCCTACCGTCACGTCAAAGACCATTCGACAATTCGAGAGTATGCCTGCGTGAGCCTGCCGCCACTTGCTTCGAAAACATCCGGTGCGCCTTTCACTGCTTGTCCATATTCTTATTCAATGAAAGATATGCTTCAACTAGGTATTGAAGACAGGGGGGTGAGTCCCCAGGTGCGAGTGAAAGATAGGATCATTTATATCCCACATAGATTTGGGGATACTGCGTGAGCATTTATATTTCCTTTGATTTTACATATTCGCTTTGCCCAGTTTATCATTTGGGCAATAAAATTTCTGAAGAGAGAATTGACTTTTGCAAACTTCGCTCGTAGCGCTCTCCCTACCCCTAAGACGTATACGGAGAACAGTACAGTTAACACTGCCGAAATGCCGCAAAAACCAGCATTTTGCAGAATACATGCGTTTTGAAAAGAAAAACTTGCTAGTTCTAGTGTCTTTTATACACATTTGACGAAAATGCTGGTTTTCCCAGCATTTCGGCAGTGTTAACTGTAGTGTTAACTGTAGTGTTAACTGAGTGTTAACTGAGTGTTAACTGAGCGTTAACTGTGGGAAATGTAAGGAATTTACACTAAGCCAGAATACACGAGGAGCTCGCCAGTGGGAGTCCCACCGTAGTGCCGCGGAGCTGCATGGAGCAGACTTGGATCGAGGTGGAGCACCCGGGTCAGGGTGCAAAAAAAGTCGCATCCTGGAAGCCTGCTACCACAGTCGGCTTGCGTGGTCTTGGGTCGTACCTATAGCAACCAGCCGTGCCAACAAGCTTGCCGTATCCCATTCTTGGACATGTATAGGGCTTGGTCTGCATGTGGATGGTACCCGTCACAGGAAGCGTGGTACAGTCGAGTGACGACACAGGCTACTTGGGTGATCTCAGCAAGAAGGATCCTGTCGGTACCTTAAACTGTCGTCACAGTAAGCAATATGCAAGTGATGACAAGCCACAATATCGATCCCTCACCATCTCACCATGTGTGTCGGTGTGTCACTGTGTGTCAAGGACCGAGGTAATTGTAAGACAGATTTTAGGAAACGCAGGTTTTCCTTGCATTTCGGCAGAGTAATAAGTGTTAACTGCATAGTGTGCCTTTTCTACAGTTAACACTCAGTTAACACTCAGTTAACACTACAGTTAACACTGCCGAAATGCCGCAAAAACCAGCATTTTGCAGAATACACGCACTTTAAAAAGAAAAACTGCTAGTTTTAGTATCTTTTATACACATTTGAAGAAAATGCTGGTTTTCCCAGCATTTCGGCAGTGTTAAATGTAGTGTTAACTGTAGTGTTAACTGAGTGTTAACTGAGCGTTAACTGTGGGAAATGTAAGGAATTTACACTAAGCCAGAATACACGAGGAGCTCGCCAGTGGGAGTCCCACCGGAGTGCCGCGGAGCTGCATGGAGCAGACTTGGATCGAGGTGGAGCACCCGGGTCAGGGTGCAAAAAAGTCGCATCCTGGAAGCCTGCTACCACAGTCGGCTTGCGTGGTCTTGGGTCGTACCTATAGCAACCAGCCGTGCCAACAAGCTTGCCGTATCGCATTCTTGGACATGTATAGGGCTTGGTCTGCATGTGGATGGTACCCGTCACAGGAAGCGTGGTACAGTCGAGTGACGACACAGGCTACTTGGGTGATCTCAGCAAGAAGGATCCTGTCGGTTGACGGAGGAAATCTTGCACCATCTGCCTAGTAACAAGTGACACGACGCTTGAGCATATCCCCACACCCCCTTTTTAACATTGAAGATGATGGATACGGAGGTGGTGCAAGATTTTTGTTACTGGAACCCACGGCACTTCCGACGATCACCGGTCAATGTTTTGCACCATCTGCCTAGTAACAAGTGACACGACGCTTGAGCATATCCCCACACCCCCTTTTTAACATTGAAGATGATGGATACGGAGGTGGTGCAAGATTTTTGTTACTGGAACCCACGGCACTTCCGACGATCACCGGTCAATGTTAAAAAGGGGGCGTGGGGTGTCTGCTTGGCTTGGCCACTTAAACTGGTGCAAGATTTCCTCCATCAACAGTACCTTAAACTGTTGTCACAGTAAGCAATATGCAAGTGATGACAAGCCACAATATCGATCCCTCACCATCTCACCATGTGTGTCGGTGTGTCACTGTGTGTCAAGGACCGAGGTACTTGTAAGACAGATTTTAGGAAACGCAGGTTTTCCTTGCATTTCGGCAGAGTAATAAGTGTTAACTGCATAGTGTGCCTTTTCTACAGTTAACA
Source organism: Symbiodinium sp. CCMP2592 (assembly GCA_905221615.1). Classification (NCBI taxonomy): domain Eukaryota; class Dinophyceae; order Suessiales; family Symbiodiniaceae; genus Symbiodinium; species Symbiodinium sp. CCMP2592. The sequence goes on along the minus strand of CAJNDT010001221.1, from coordinate 50,835 downwards.
CTCAGTTAACACTCAGTTAACACTACAGTTAACACTACAGTTAACACTGCCGAAATGCCGCAAAAACCAGCATTTTGCAGAATACACGCGTTTTGAAAAGAAAAACTGCTAGTTCTAGTGTCTTTTATACACATTTGACGAAAATGCTGGTTTTCCCAGCATTTCGGCAGTGTTAACTGTAGTGTTAACTGTAGTGTTAACTGAGTGTTAACTGAGTGTTAACTGAGCGTTAACTGTGGGAAATGTTATTAATTTACACTAAGCCAGAATACACGAGGAGCTCGCCAGTGGGAGTCCCACCGGAGTGCCGCGGAGCTGCATGGAGCAGACTTGGATCGAGGTGGAGCACCCGGGTCAGGGTGCAAAAAAAGTCGCATCCTGGAAGCCTGCTACCACAGTCGGCTTGCGTGGTCTTGGGTCGTACCTATAGCAACCAGCCGTGCCAACAAGCTTGCCGTATCGCATTCTTGGACATGTATAGGGCTTGGTCTGCATGTGGATGGTACCCGTCACAGGAAGCGTGGTACAGTCGAGTGACGACACAGGCTACTTGGGTGATCTCAGCAAGAAGGATCCTGTCGGTTGACGGAGGAAATCTTGCACCATCTGCCTAGTAACAAGTGACACGACGCTTGAGCATATCCCCACACCCCCTTTTTAACATTGAAGATGATGGATACGGAGGTGGTGCAAGATTTTTGTTACTGGAACCCACGGCACTTCCGACGATCACCGGTCAATGTTAAAAAGGGGGCGTGGGGTTGTCTGCTTGGCTTGGCCACTTAAACTGGTGCAAGATTTCCTCCATCAACAGTACCTTAAACTGTTGTCACAGTAAGCAATATGCAAGTGATGACAAGCCACAATATCGATCCCTCACCATCTCACCATGTGTGTCGGTGTGTCACTGTGTGTCAAGGACCGAGGTACTTGTAAGACAGATTTTAGGAAACGCAGGTTTTCCTTGCATTTCGGCAGAGTAATAAGTGTTAACTGCATAGCGTGCCGTTTCTACAGTTAACACTCAGTTAACACTCAGTTAACACTCAGTTAACACTACAGTTAACACTACAGTTAACACTGCCGAAATGCCGCAAAAACCAGCATTTTGCAGAATACACGCACTTTAAAAAGAAAAACTACTAGTTTTAGTATCTTTTATACACATTTGAAGAAAATGCTGGTTTTCCCAGCATTTCGGCAGTGTTAACTGTAGTGTTAACTGTAGTGTTAACTGAGTGTTAACTGAGTGTTAACTGAGCGTTAACTGTGGGAAATGTAAGGAATTTACACTAAGCCAGAATACACGAGGAGCTCGCCAGTGGGAGTCCCACCGTAGTGCCGCGGAGCTGCATGGAGCAGACTTGGATCGAGGTGGAGCACCCGGGTCAGGGTGCAAAAAAAGTCGCATCCTGGAAGCCTGCTACCACAGTCGGCTTGCGTGGTCTTGGGTCGTACCTATAGCAACCAGCCGTGCCAACAAGCTTGCCGTGTCGCATTCTTGGACATGTGTAGGGCTTGGTCTGCATGTGGATGGTACCCGTCACAGGAAGCGTGGTACAGTCGAGTGACGACACAGGCTACTTGGGTGATCTCAGCAAGAAGGATCCTGTCGGTTGACGGAGGAAATCTTGCACCATCTGCCTAGTAACAAGTGACACGACGCTTGAGCATATCCCCACACCCCCTTTTTAACATTGAAGATGATGGATACGGAGGTTGTGCAAGATTTTTGTTACTGGAACCCACGGCACTTCCGACGATCACCGGTCAATGTTAAAAAGGGGGCGTGGGGTGTCTGCTTGGCTTGGCCACTTAAACTGGTGCAAGATTTCCTCCATCAACAGTACCTTAAACTGTTGTCACAGTAAGCAATATGCAAGTGATGACAAGCAACAATATCGATCCCTCACCATCTCACCATGTGTGTCGGTGTGTCACTGTGTGTCAAGGACCGAGGTACTTGTAAGACAGATTTTAGGAAACGCAGGTTTTCCTTGCATTTCGGCAGAGTAATAAGTGTTAACTGCATAGTGTGCCTTTTCTACAGTTAACACTCAGTTAACACTCAGTTAACACTACAGTTAACACTACAGTTAGCACTGCCGAAATGCCGCAAAAACCAGCATTTTGCAGAATACACGCGTTTTGAAAAGAAAAACTGCTAGTTTTAGTGTCTTTTATACACATTTGACGAAAATGCTGGTTTTCCCAGCATTTCGGCAGTGTTAACTGTAGTGTTAACTGTAGTGTGAACTGAGTGTTAACTGAGTGTTAACTGAGCGTTAACTGTGGGAAATGTAAGGAATTTACACTAAGCCAGAATACACGAGGAGCTCGCCAGTGGGAGTCCCACCGGAGTGCCGCGGAGCTGCATGGAGCAGACTTGGATCGAGGTGGAGCACCCGAGTCAGGGTGCAAAAAAAGTCGCATCCTGGAAGCCTGCTACCACAGTCGGCTTGCGTGGTCTTGGGTCGTACCTATAGCAACCAGCCGTGCCAACAAGCTTGCCGTATCGCATTCTTGGACATGTATAGGGCTTGGTCTGCATGTGGATGGTACCCGTCACAGGACGCGTGGTACAGTCGAGTGACGACACAGGCTACTTGGGTGATCTCAGCAAGAAGGATCCTGTCGGTACCTTAAACTGTTGTCACAGTAAGCAATATGCAAGTGATGACAATCCACAATATCGATCCCTCACCATCTCACCATGTGTGTCGGTGTGTCACTGTGTGTCAAGGACCGAGGTACTTGTAAGACAGATTTTAGGAAACGCAGGTTTTCCTTGCATTTCGGCAGAGTAATAAGTGTTAACTGCATAGTGTGCCTTTTCTACAGTTAGAGTAATAAGTGTTAACTGCATAGTGTGCCTTTTCTACAGTTAACACTCAGTTAACACTCAGTTAACACTACAGTTCACACTACAGTTAACACTGCCGAATGCGCCAAAACAAAACCAGCATTTGTGCAGAGACATGCGTTTGAAAAGAAAAACTGCTAGTTCTAGTGTCTTTTATACACATTTGACGAAAATGCTGGTTTTCCCAGCATTTCGGCAGTGTTAACTGTAGTGTTAACTGTAGTGTTAACTGAGTGTTAACTGAGTGTTAAAACTGAGCGTTAAACTGTGGGAAATGTTATTAATTTACACTAAGCCAGAATACACGAGGAGCTCGCCAGTGGAGTCCCCCGAGTGCGCGGAGCTGCAATGGAGCAGACTTGGAAATCGAGGTGGAGCACCCGGGTCAGGGTGCAAAAAAAGTCGCATCCTGGAAGCCTGCTACCACAGTCGACTTGCGTGGTCTTGGGTCGTACCTATAGCAACCAGCCGTGCCAACAAGCTTGCCGTATCGCATTCTTGGACATGTATAGGGCTTGGTCTGCATGTGGATGGTACCCGTCACAGGAAGCGTGGTACAGTCGAGTGACGACACAGGCTACTTGGGTGATCTCAGCAAGAAGGAACCTGTCGGTACCTTAAACTGTTGTCACAGTAAGCAATGTGCAAGTGATGACAAGCCACAATATCGATCCCTCACCATCTCACCATGTGTGTCGGTGTGTCACTGTGTGTCAAGGACCGAGGTACTTGTAAGACAGATTTGAGGAAAGGCCGGTTTTCCTTGCATTTCGGCAGAGGAATAAGTGTTAACTGCATAGTGTGCCTTTTCTACAGTTAACACTCAGTTAACACTCAGTTAACACTCAGTTAACACTACAGTTAACACCACATTTAACACCACAGTTAACACTGCCGAAATGCAGCAAAAACCAGCATTTTGCAGAATTCACGCATATTGAAAAGAAAAACTGCTAGTTTTAGTGTCTTTTTTTCACATTTGAAGAAAAGGCTGGCTTTCCCAGCATTTCGGCAGCGTTAACTGTAGTGTTAACTGTAATGTTAACGAGTTTACTGAGTGTTAACTGAGGGCGTTAACTGTTGGAAATGAAGGAATTTTCACACTATCCAGAATACAACACTGGAGGGAAGCTCGCCAGTGGGAGTCCCCACCGAGTGCCGCGGACTGCATTTAGCAACCGTGGATTCAGGTGGAGCACCCGGGTCAGGGTGGAAAAAAAGTCGCATCCTGGAAGCCTGCTACCACAGTCGGCTTGCGTGGTCTTGGGTCGTACCTATAGCAACCAGCCGTGCCAACAAGCTTGCCGTATCGCATTCTTGGACATGTGTAGGGCTTGGTCTGCATGTGCATGGTACCCGTCACAGGAAGCGTGGTACAGTCGAGTGACGACACAGGCTACTTGGGTGATCTCAGCAAGAAGGATCCTGTCGGTTGACGGAGGAAATCTTGCACCATCTGCCTAGTAACAAGTGACACGACGCTTGAGCATATCCCCACACCCCCTTTTTAACATTGAAGATGATGGATACGGAGGGGGTGCAAGATTTTTGTTACTGGAACCCACGGCACTTCCGACGATCACCGGTCAATGTTAAAAAGGGGGCGTGGGGTGTCTGCTTGGCTTGGCCACTTAAACTGGTGCAAGATTTCCTACATCAACAGTACCTTAAACTGTTGTCACAGTAAGCAATATGCAAGTGATGACAAGCCACAATATCGATCCCTCACCATCTCACCATGTGTGTCGGTGTGTCACTGTGTGTCAAGGACCGAGGTACTTGTAAGACAGATTTTAGGAAACGCAGGTTTTCCTTGCATTTAGGCAGAGTAATAAGTGTTAACTGCATAGTGTGCCTTTTCTACAGTTAGAGTAATAAGTGTTAACTGCATAGTGTGCCTTTTCTACAGTTAACACTCAGTTAACACTCAGTTAACACTACAGTTAACACTACAGTTAACACTGCCGAAATGCCGCAAAAACCAGCATTTTGCAGAATACACGCGTTTTGAAAAGAAAAACTGCTAGTTTAGTGTCTTTTATACACATTTGACGAAAATGCTGGTTTTCCCAGCATTTCGGCAGTGTTAACTGTAGTGTTAACTGTAGTGTTAACTGAGTGTTAACTGAGTGTTAACTGAGCGTTAACTGTGGGAAATGTAAGGAATTTACACTAAGCCAGAATACACGAGGAGCTCGCCAGTGGGAGTCCCACCGGAGTGCCGCGGAGCTGCATGGAGCAGACTTGGATCGAGGTGGAGCACCCGGGTCAGGGTGCAAAAAAAGTCGCATCCTGGAAGCCTGCTACCACAGTCGGCTTGCGTGGTCTTGGGTCGTACCTATAGCAACCAGCCGTGCCAACAAGCTTGCCGTATCGCATTCTTGGACATGTGTAGGGCTTGGTCTGCATGTGGATGGTACCCGTCACAGGAAGCGTGGTACAGTCGAGTGACGACACAGGCTACTTGGGTGATCTCAGCAAGAAGGATCCTGTCGGTTGACGGAGGAAATCTTGCACCATCTGCCTAGTAACAAGTGACACGACGCTTGAGCATATCCCCACACCCCCTTTTTAACATTGAAGATGATGGATACGGAGGTGGTGCAAGATTTTTGTTACTGGAACCCACGGCACTTCCGACGATCACCGGTCAATGTTAAAAAGGGGGCGTGGGGTGTCTGCTTGGCTTGGCCACTTAAACTGGTGCAAGATTTCCTCCATCAACAGTACCTTAAACTGTTGTCACAGTAAGCAATATGCAAGTGATGACAAGCCACAATATCGATCCCTCACCATCTCACCATGTGTGTCGGTGTGTCACTGTGTGTCAAGGACCGAGGTACTTGTAAGACAGATTTTAGGAAACGCAGGTTTTCCTTGCATTTCGGCAGAGTAATAAGTGTTAACTGCATAGTGTGCCTTTTCTACAGTTAGAGTAATAAGTGTTAACTGCATAGTGTGCCTTTTCTACAGTTAACACTCAGTTAACACTCAGTTAACACTACAGTTAACACTACAGTTAACACTGCCGAAATGCCGCAAAAACCAGCATTTTGCAGAATACACGCGTTTTGAAAAGAAAAACTGCTAGTTCTAGTGTCTTTTATACACATTTGACGAAAATGCTGGTTTTCCCAGCATTTCGGCAGTGTTAACTGTAGTGTTAACTGTAGTGTTAACTGAGTGTTAACTGAGTGTTAACTGAGCGTTAACTGTGGGAAATGTAAGGAATTTACACTAAGCCAGAATACACGAGGAGCTCGCCAGTGGGAGTCCCACCGGAGTGCCGCGGAGCTGCATGGAGCAGACTTGGATCGAGGTGGAGCACCCGGGTCAGGGTGCAAAAAAAGTCGCATCCTGGAAGCCTGCTACCACAGTCGGCTTGCGTGGTCTTGGGTCGTACCTATAGCAACCAGCCGTGCCAACAAGCTTGCCGTATCGCATTCTTGGACATGTGTAGGGCTTGGTCTGCATGTGGATGGTACCCGTCACAGGAAGCGTGGTACAGTCGAGTGACGACACAGGCTACTTGGGTGATCTCAGCAAGAAGGATCCTGTCGGTTGACGGAGGAAATCTTGCACCATCTGCCTAGTAACAAGTGACACGACGCTTGAGCATATCCCCACACCCCCTTTTTAACATTGAAGATGATGGATACGGAGGTGGTGCAAGATTTTTGTTACTGGAACCCACGGCACTTCCGACGATCACCGGTCAATGTTAAAAAGGGGGCGTGGGGTGTCTGCTTGGCTTGGCCACTTAAACTGGTGCAAGATTTCCTCCATCAACAGTACCTTAAACTGTTGTCACAGTAAGCAATATGCAAGTGATGACAAGCCACAATATCGATCCCTCACCATCTCACCATGTGTGTCGGTGTGTCACTGTGTGTCAAGGACCGAGGTACTTGTAAGACAGATTTTAGGAAACGCAGGTTTTCCTTGCATTTCGGCAGAGTAATAAGTGTTAACTGCATAGTGTGCCTTTTCTACAGTTAACACTCAGTTAACACTCAGTTAACACTACAGTTAACACTACAGTTAACACTGCCGAAATGCCGCAAAAACCAGCATTTTGCAGAATACACGCGTTTTGAAAAGAAAAACTGCTAGTTTTAGTGTCTTTTATACACATTTGACGAAAATGCTGGTTTTCCCAGCATTTCGGCAGTGTTAACTGTAGTGTTAACTAGTGTTAACTGAGTGTTAACTGAGTGTTAACTGAGCGTTAACTGTGGGAAATGTTATTAATTTACACTAAGCCAGAATACACGAGGAGCTCGCCAGTGGGAGTCCCACCGGAGTGCCGCGGAGCTGCATGGAGCAGACTTGGATCGAGGTGGAGCACCCGGGTCAGGGTGCAAAAAAAGTCGCATCCTGGAAGCCTGCTACCACAGTCGGCTTGCGTGGTCTTGGGTCGTACCTATAGCAACCAGCCGTGCCAACAAGCTTGCCGTATCGCATTCTTGGACATGTATAGGGCTTGGTCTGCATGTGGATGGTACCCGTCACAGGAAGCGTGGTACAGTCGAGTGACGACACAGGCTACTTGGGTGATCTCAGCAAGAAGGATCCTGTCGGTACCTTAAACTGTTGTCACAGTAAGCAATATGCAAGTGATGACAAGCCACAATATCGATCCCTCACCATCTCACCATGTGTGTCGGTGTGTCACTGTGTGTCAAGGACCGAGGTACTTGTAAGACAGATTTTAGGAAACGCAGGTTTTCCTTGCATTTCGGCAGAGTAATAAGTGTTAACTGCATAGTGTGCCTTTTCTACAGTTAGAGTAATAAGTGTTAACTGCATAGTGTGCCTTTTCTACAGTTAACACTCAGTTAACACTCAGTTAACACTACAGTTAACACTACAGTTAACACTGCCGAAATGCCGCAAAAACCAGCATTTTGCAGAATACACGCGTTTTGAAAAGAAAAACTGCTAGTTCTAGTGTCTTTTATACACATTTGACGAAAATGCTGGTTTTCCCAGCATTTCGGCAGTGTTAACTGTAGTGTTAACTGTAGTGTTAACTGAGTGTTAACTGAGTGTTAACTGAGCGTTAACTGTGGGAAATGTAAGGAATTTACACTAAGCCAGAATACACGAGGAGCTCGCCAGTGGGAGTCCCACCGGAGTGCCGCGGAGCTGCATGGAGCAGACTTGGATCGAGGTGGAGCACCCGGGTCAGGGTGCAAAAAAAGTCGCATCCTGGAAGCCTGCTACCACAGTCGGCTTGCGTGGTCTTGGGTCGTACCTATAGCAACCAGCCGTGCCAACAAGCTTGCCGTATCGCATTCTTGGACATGTATAGGGCTTGGTCTGCATGTGGATGGTACCCGTCACAGGAAGCGTGGTACAGTCGAGTGACGACACAGGCTACTTGGGTGATCTCAGCAAGAAGGATCCTGTCGGTACCTTAAACTGTTGTCACAGTAAGCAATATGCAAGTGATGACAAGCCACAATATCGATCCCTCACCATCTCACCATGTGTGTCGGTGTGTCACTGTGTGTCAAGGACCGAGGTACTTGTAAGACAGATTTTAGGAAACGCAGGTTTTCCTTGCATTTCGGCAGAGTAATAAGTGTTAACTGCATAGTGTGCCTTTTCTACAGTTAGAGTAATAAGTGTTAACTGCATAGTGTGCCTTTTCTACAGTTAACACTCAGTTAACACTCAGTTAACACTACAGTTAACACTACAGTTAACACTGCCGAAATGCCGCAAAAACCAGCATTTTGCAGAATACACGCGTTTTGAAAAGAAAAACTGCTAGTTCTAGTGTCTTTTATACACATTTGACGAAAATGCTGGTTTTCCCAGCATTTCGGCAGTGTTAACTGTAGTGTTAACTGTAGTGTTAACTGAGTGTTAACTGAGTGTTAACTGAGCGTTAACTGTGGGAAATGTAAGGAATTTACACTAAGCCAGAATACACGAGGAGCTCGCCAGTGGGAGTCCCACCGGAGTGCCGCGGAGCTGCATGGAGCAGACTTGGATCGAGGTGGAGCACCCGGGTCAGGGTGCAAAAAAAGTCGCATCCTGGAAGCCTGCTACCACAGTCGGCTTGCGTGGTCTTGGGTCGTACCTATAGCAACCAGCCGTGCCAACAAGCTTGCCGTATCGCATTCTTGGACATGTGTAGGGCTTGGTCTGCATGTGGATGGTACCCGTCACAGGAAGCGTGGTACAGTCGAGTGACGACACAGGCTACTTGGGTGATCTCAGCAAGAAGGATCCTGTCGGTTGACGGAGGAAATCTTGCACCATCTGCCTAGTAACAAGTGACACGACGCTTGAGCATATCCCCACACCCCCTTTTTAACATTGAAGATGATGGATACGGAGGTGGTGCAAGATTTTTGTTACTGGAACCCACGGCACTTCCGACGATCACCGGTCAATGTTAAAAAGGGGGCGTGGGGTGTCTGCTTGGCTTGGCCACTTAAACTGGTGCAAGATTTCCTCCATCAACAGTACCTTAAACTGTTGTCACAGTAAGCAATATGCAAGTGATGACAAGCCACAATATCGATCCCTCACCATCTCACCATGTGTGTCGGTGTGTCACTGTGTGTCAAGGACCGAGGTACTTGTAAGACAGATTTTAGGAAACGCAGGTTTTCCTTGCATTTCGGCAGAGTAATAAGTGTTAACTGCATAGTTTGACTGAATCCAAGAGCTTGCCAAACAGGCATTGTGGAAACTGTACAATTGCCACCCCGGAAATTCAGATGTCAGATATTCCGATAATCATTAAGAGCCATATAGTACAAACAAATCGAAAACGTCAGAAATACAGAAATTCGAATTTCCGGAATTTCCGGAATTTCAGGAAAATCATGAAATTCATGAAAGCCGAATTTCCGGAATTTCCGGAAAATCATGAAATTCATGAAAGCCGATTTTCCGGAATTTCCGGAAAATCATGAAATTCATGAAAGCCGATTTTCCGGAATTTCCTGAAAATCATGAAATTCATGAAATCCGAATTTCCTGAATTTCCGGAAAATCATGAAATTCATGAAAGCCTATTTTCCGGAATTTCCGGAAAATCATGAAATTCATGAAATCCGAATTTCCGGAATTTCCGGAAAATTATGGAATTCATGAAAGCCGATTTTCCGGAATTTCCGGAAAATCATGAAATTCATGGAATCAGAATTTCCGGAATTTCCGGCGAATCATGAGATTCATTTAATTAATTGATTAATATTATTAATACAATTATACAAATACACATTATATTTTAAATATATATAATTTCGAATATCGTCATTATCATGACTACTCTGTATATGACTGCTGGCACTGGATGTGAGTACAGGGTGGGCCGTGCTTCTGAAAAGGCGACAGCATGGCAGCATAGACTCATAGAAGTGACTCGCCGTTGTTTGTGATCCAAAACGTGGCTCGAACAGGGGTTCGTTCTGAGCCATGCGCTTTCGCCCTTGCGACCTTTGAAACTTCGGCTGACAGCCAGAAGACATGTCGGATGAGGAGTTGGAGCAGCTCGATGCGCTGGTCAGGGAGGTTAGGAAGAGCACAGACACCCCAGCTCACCGAGGGCCGCTGTCGACCAAGTTTGCGAGACTAGCACGCAGTCTGAAGCTTTCCAAACAACACAAGCATCAGGTGGCTGTGAGAGTACGCAGCTTGATTGAGAGATACAATGGGCGGCACGCCAAAACGTCAGAAGATCTCATCAATCTTGATGAACGCAAGCGGCCAATCCAGAAGGGCAAAGGTAAGTACAAACAGTGGTTGCCCGCAGCTCTTCTCAGAGTTTGCTGGGGCGTGAGACCAGAGCGCAGACCCAGGAGGAAGCGCGTGCCAACCGCGAGGCTGCGCAAAAAGAGCAGTGTTTCGGCTGCCAGCCAGAAGCGAGCTCCTCCTGCTGTGGCGGTTGCTTCCCTTCGCGAGACAGCCCGGCAGAACCAGTCTAGCACAACACACGTGGCCCGGATCCGACATGCGATGTCAGAACTTTTCATGCGTGTTCAGGAGCAGGAACTCAACATGTTGCCGCGTGTTCAGGAGCAGTGCATAGAGATTGCATTTGACGAGACCCAGGAGCCAGTATCCATGCAGACAACTGCAGAAACGGCTCAAGTCATGGTGCTTCACATGAAGTTTTTTCGGCTGCCAGCCCGGGGCGCAAAACTTCACGTGTTCAGAGTGGTGTTGCCCACCGTGGTGCTGCCAGGCACGACCACTGCCGACCTCCTCGGTGGCTTGTTGGCACGCGTCCCCGTAGCTTTGGAGCAGCTCAAAGCCGTCGCTGATAGAACCACCTTCTTGTTGAAAACTGACAGTTTCGGCAGCTGCCTAAAGTTGGTGAAGTGTTTGCAAACAAGTCATGCCTGCCTGAGCTGTCCGTGCCGTATGCACCAGTTGTGCTTGTCAATGACGGCAAGCATTGCTCAATCCGGCTTGATGGCATCCTTGTTTTGCAGTGCGCTGCTGCTGCGGAGGTCACGCTTGCAGAAAACGCTCCGTGCCAGACTGAAGCGCTTGGTGTTTGAGAAACTCCGCATCGAGTACGAGCCGCCCAGCTCTTCGGCTGTCAGCCATGCCAGAGCAGTGTGGGACTTGATTTGGCCTTTGATTCAAGCGTGGCACGACAAGGACAAGCGCGTCACCACTCCAAGAGCCCAGGCATGGCGCAGGCTGCGCGAAAACCTTTGTGGCCCCTTGGATGACACGACCAGTGTGGTGCATTACTGTCCATATGGATGTCACCACTCCAGGGATGAGGCGGCTTCAGAGATCTTTGAGGACTTGTGCGTTGTCTTCCTGGACTCCCCGCCTGTGGTGCCGGCTCTGAACAAGTGGACAAAGCTCGCCCCGCCGGTGATGTGGTTTTCTTGCTTCCTGCAGGTTCATGGTTTGCTCGCCCAGTGCTTGCAGCCGATGATAGATGCAAATGCTGCAAACGTGTCGCTACCGGTGCTGTGTGGGGATGAGGAGATCGAGCAAGACACAGAGGAGCAAGGGTGCGGTTTCGGAAACTTCGAAAAGGAAGAGGCCGCAAGGTTTCGGAAGTTTGCTCGGTTTGCCACCTGCCCAGAAGTAGGGCCCAAACTGGCGGCGACGCTGCTCTCATTGCTCCCAGGTCTATCTATCATGGGAAAATTCTTCGACTCTGCGGAGGAGTGTGCTGACCCAAGCACAAGTCATGCAGCAACCACCCTGAGTTTCACTCAGGCTTCGCAGTCGCCTGCTGTCAGCACGATTGAAGTTTTGCTGTCTGCCTTGTCCTCTGAACAGAGCTCGCACTGGCTGTCACTGTGCCTTCCGGGTTCTGCAGGCTGGGATGCCAGAAGGTTCCAATGTGCAGCAACACCAGCATGGGTGCAGGTTGGCCAGTTGTACTCCAGGTTGGTGATGCCTTTCAGTGCATGGCCTTTCAAGGCAGGCCGCATGCTGGACCCAGGCGTCTCCCGCCAAACGCAAGAGGCCTTGGCGAAGGAGTTGTTGCTTGGTTGATATCAAACTAGAAATCAAATCTTCAAGTCTTCAAGTATCAATGGTCAATGGGACCGGAATTCGGAATCAAAGCCCAGTAACTTTTGCTTTCGTAGTCTTGAGTCTTTAGTTTAAGTCTCTTTAGTCTTTAAGTCTTTAGTCTTTAGTAATTCAGCTAGAACTGATGTCACAGAGTCACAGATGTCCAAAGTCCAAGGTTGGGGTTGTGCGAGCACCGCGACCCGTACATTTCCTTCATGAAGCAAGGCTTGGAGGAGGTCGACGACGTGCTGTCCCCTGACAACTTACTGCGAATGAAGCACCTTCTGGAGGTTGCTCCTGTGACAAACATTGTGAGCAAAAAGTCATTCGCAGGTTCCCACACCCGCCGAATGGCGGATCACGGTCAAAGTCCGAAGTTGCCAACGCTGGCTGCGCAACATGTGTTGGCCCAGAGCAAAAGTATTTTGGACAGCGAGGTTTGTAGGCAGACTTCCGGCTGTCAGTCAGCAGTTTCGGCTGTCAGCCATGAAACGGCAGAAGCAGGGACCAAGACCAACAGCAACGGCTGGTCTGAGTTCCTGCGCGCCAACCATGCAACTGGTCAGAGCATGCGGTCGTTAGCCGACAAGTGGGGGGCGCTCAGCCGTGACGAGAAGGCTACGTTCACTGCTGCAGCCAAGACGCGGCGACTGCCAGCCTCACCGCAGCTGGCGCCGCCGCCACAGCTGGCGCCGCCAGCCAGCGCAGCAGGCGTTGCCCAGAAGACCTCCTGCTTCTACTAGTACTGCCTGGCCTCACTGTGGAGACGACTTCTACCCATTGCGCCAAGAGGGCTTGGATGGCATGGCTGGAGCAGTCCGCTCCCTAGCTGCCAACTGGGTGCAGCGTGTAGGGGATGGCCCATGCAAGCCCAGGCAGTTGTTGAGGACTGCGGAGCTTGGTGTCGCGGCCAAGTTTGCTTCAAAAAGCTGAGTGACGCTCGCCAGCAGGCTTTGGAGTACATGCGTGTGAAGCTGAACCGATTCGCTGCCTTCTGCAAGGAGAAAGCACCTGTCTTCGACGACATGTGGCAGATCCTCCCGGTTTTGCATGTGAACGTGCGAAATCCGGCTGGCGCCGGCTCCAGTGCAGACCGACCCTGCGGTGTCACCTTGCTGCAGCTCTGCCCGCTGCACTCGCAAGTGTTCTGCTTGTCTGAGAAATCCGACATACCAGCTGTGGGCACTGTGCTGGAGTTTCAGCCCGACTTGTGCAACTTGCGAGGAGCAGTCGAGGTTATGCAACTCTGCGCATCATTGCAGCCGCAGCAGTCGATGGACGGTTTTGCAGACTCTGTGCAATGTTTGCGCCTGCGCTGCGAGCACCAGGGTTTGACGACTTTGAGAGTCACCGCCATTGAGGACATGGCAGGCATGGAAGCAGAAGCAGCACACAGAAGAAGACGCGACAAGGATGCCGCCAAAGTCGCAGCAGCTCTTTCGCGGCTGGATGATGCTGCGCTGCTGCAGCCGAAGCGCCGACGCATTACTTCCAAGCGAGCAGATACAACGCATCAACCAAAGCGGCACGTTATCCCTGCGCAATCTTCCGGCTGTCAGCCAGAGGCAGGGGCTAGCGAAGATGCTGAGCAACAACAAGAATTGTGTGAGTGGGATGAGGAACTAGATGCAAGCGCAGTGGCTGCAAATGGTGCGGATGCGTACGCGGCCCTGGAGCAAGAAATTTTGGAAGTGGGTGCGTCCGCCGAGGACTTAGTGGAGATGAGAGAAGCGTCAGCGGCAGATGGACGCGAGGCATTGCAAGAACGCGGGGAGAATGGGCCTGCTCAAGTCGGGCAGACGGTGCAACAAGCAGCGAGACTTGTGCGCATGGACCCTGCGACTGGTCGTGTTTTCCGCACCGACACTGAGCCCAACCAGTATATAGGAAGGATGACGCAGATCAAAGTCAACACACCGCAGGAGGCCTTTTCCGTTTACTGTTCGCTTCACGGCTGTCAGATCATGCGCGGCATCCGCCGTTGCCCATCAACAGACGAACTCCTGCGATGGTTCGAAGAGGGCCTGCAGTTGCCCAAAGGCAAAGACGCTGCGGTGCAAAGAAAACACAAAAGTTCGTTCCCTGAAGCCGAGCCATCGGCGTGATGGGTTGGACACCGCTCCACGCAAGCTTCTTATTCGGCTGACAGCCAGACAGATGTTGATGCCAGCTCGTTGTTGTCTGAGTCTGAGTGTTTCATTCGGCTGCCAGCCAGTGCCAGCTCGTTCTGTTGTTTGACTGCTTCGGCTGCCAGCCAGTGTAATCGCAATGGGCAATGGGGTAAGAATCCCTTAAAGAGGGATTGCTTGTTTCACCTGCAACAAGAGAGTTGCCACAGAAGAGGAAACAGTGCCCTGCCAGCACAGTTGATTCATGATTCATGGTTCATTTCATTTCATAAATAATATCAATTGTCAATATCATTCGTATCATGAATCAAATCATATCAATCATATCATATCATATCAATATCATCATGAATCATATTAATATCATTTTCATTCATTTATCATGATTCATTTCATATCATTGCATATCATATCATATCATTTTGTGATTCATGATTCAGAGGTTCATAGATTCATAGATTCATAGACTATCTGTCTATCTCAGCTCATATGAATATGAATATGATTCACATCATTTGTCATTGCTATAAGGCTATATCATTGTCGAATCCTATCTTGTCAAATCATTGTATCTCATGTCACATGTCATCTCCACTCATAGCTCGATTCATATTCGACTCACATCAATCATTGTGAGTCGTTATCATTGGTCAGAGTCATGAGTGTCAGTCAGTATCAGTGTCAGTGTCAGGTGTAGTAGTACAGTATAGTCTCGTCGTCTATAGTCGTCGTCATTAGTCTAGTCTATATAATATAGGTCTATAGTCTGTCTATAGTCTATAGTCTATAGTCTATAGTCAATGTCAATGTCACATGTCTATACTGTCTATATATTATATATAGACTATAGACTATAGACTATAGTCTAGTCAGTCTGTCTGTCTATAGTCTATAGTCAGTCTGGGTAGAGTCGAGGTCTGAGTCTCACAGCCTCATGCAGTATGCAGCATGCAGCACTTGCTTTTTGTTCGTTGGGGGGGGGGCAGGACGGTCGCAAGAAAGCCCACATGGCATGTCACGTTTGCGGTTTGGCTTTCAAGGCATGTGACATGACATGTGGGGATGCTACTGCCGCACCAGAGGCTACAGGAGTACACCCACTGCTACTACTACTACTACTACAACCACTACTACTACTACTACTACTACTACTACAACCACTACTGCTACTGCTACTACTACGACTACGACTACTCCTACTCCTACTCCTACTCCTACTCCTACTGCTACTGCTACTGCTACTACTACTACTACGACTGCTACTGCTGCTGCTACTACTACTACTACCACCACTACTACACTACTACTCACGACTGCGACTCTACGACTACGACTCCTACTACAACTGCTAGGACGACGAGGGCCACGGTAGTCTGTAGGCGCCATAGTTTCCAGCCGCTTCGAGCTTCTTCGCCTTGGTGCCGCCACACCGCGCGCTTCGGCTGACAGCCAGTGGCTTGCTGAATCCGGCTGTCAGCCAGGCCTGCTTCGGGTTTCGGCTGTCAGCCAGCAATGCCGAAGCCTCCGCATCAGCCGCCGACCATTATCAACGTATCGGCCGGAAGGCTCATACTGTGTGGAAGGCGTGAGGTGGAGGAGGAAGACAACGTCTTCCAAAAAACGAAGGGTGTTGTCGTCAGCTGCGCTGCGCGAGCGCTCCACTGCATGGGGGTCAGCCATTGTGGCGATCAAGGCGGCCCTCGCAGCCGGGAACGATGTGGCGCCTTGACTGCAGCTAGCAGCTACCCCCCAAACCCTAGACCCCAAAACCCTAAACCCCGAAGCCCTGTTCCCCTTGCCCAAAGCCTTTTGCCTGTAGCCTACAGCCTATAGCCTATAGCCTATAGCCTATAGCCTATAGCCTATAGCCATAGCCCATGGCCCATAGCCTTAGCCATAGCCCTATAGCCTATAGCCTATAGCCTTACACCGAAGCTAAACCCTCAACAGCTTAAACTGTTTAAACCTAAGCCCTTAAGGCCCCGAGGGCTACTGCTACTGCTGAATGCTGCTACTTGCTGATGCCAACTACTATGATTTTGCTACAACAACAACAACGACAACAACAACAACTACTACTACCACTACTACTACTACTACTACTACTACTACTACTACTACAACTACTACTTCTACTACTACTACTACTACTGCTACTACTACTACTACTACTACTACTACTACTACTAGTACTACTACTGAGTATCAGTGCCAACTGAGGTCATCCACTGCAACGCTGGATTCCACCGGTCACCTTTGGTTGCCGCCATGGTCTTGGTTGAAACCGGCGGTTGCAGCGACTTGGATGACGCCATGAAACAAATAGTGGGCATGCGCAACATCTGGCACCTCTGGTCAAACCGCGATCTCCTAGGCGACGACAAGACTTTGGGAAAAGCTTGGTTGTGGGCCCAGAAGACGGTTAACCGGACTCCGGCTGCCAGCCAGCGAGGGGAGGGCCTGCACCTCGCGCTGCTTCGCCCGAATCTTGTTCATGTGCCACTCTGTCATGAGGTGCGCTTGCAGGTGCAGGTCCGACGGACGCGTTACGTCGCAGATCAAGCACGAGGTGCCGCTGGTGACCTCGAAGAGATACCGCGGCTCTGGCTCCACGGCCTCTGCCATGGCCGTCGGCATCCTTTTGACAGGAACGTCCTGGTTCTGGCTGACAGCCGAAGTCTGGCTTTGGCCGCCTTGGTCACCTTTGCCTTTGCCCTTGCTCTGGCTGACAGCCGAAGCCGGGCTTTTGCCGCCTTGGTCACCTTTGCCCTTGCCTTTGCCCGCAAAGCGGCAGGTTCGGCTGTCAGCCAGGAAACCAAGCCGCCACAGCTGCCGCTTACCTCCAAGGCTCCTCCTGGTGAGCCTGATGAGCCCTCGGCCAAGACAGCGCAGCCGGCGCAGCCTTTGGCGGCACCTGAGCTGAAAGCACCTCCGAAGAAGAAGCCAGAAGCCGTCAAAGAAGAAAACGAAGGAGTCCCCACCACTGCAAAGGCACCGCCACCTTGTGTTGCAGAAAGCAGCGCCCCAGCTGCAGCAGCGCCTCCTGCAGCACCGACTCCGGCTGTCAGCCAGGCCCCAGCAAGTGGTCCGCCTGCAGCACCGACTCCGGCTGTCAGCCAGACCCCAACAAGTGGTCCACCTGCTCCTGCAGCACCGACTCCGGCTGTCAGCCAGGCAGAGACAAGAGAAGCACCAGAGGAAGCGCCAGCAGCGTCGAGCGCCACCGCAGTGCCTGCAGCGGCGAGCCAAGCAGCGCCGTCCCAGCCCACTCTGCCTCCGGCTGGCCACCAGAACCCTCTCCCTCCTCGACCACCGCCACCGCGCCGCTCTTCGGCTGTCAGCCAGCAGGGCCAGCAGGTCAAAAGAGAGGCGGACACTGCGCCCCAGCCTGAGGTAAGTCCGCGCATCGTGAAGGCGCGCTCGGACAGACAACGCCCTCGGGCAGAGCTGGCGCAGGTCGTGGACAGCTACTACGCCCACCACGGGCTCCGCAACGGCGCCGACACCAACCAGGACGGCCACAACGTCCTTCACCTCTTGGCCGAGGACGTCCGCCTTGGTGAGGTCAGCGAGCTCTTGGCGCTGCGTGTGGCGCAGGAGGCACCGGTCAGTACTCTCAATGAGTACACCAGAGGGGGCCGCCCGGCCGGCGCGACAGCCCTGCACATGCTGGCTGGCGCAGGCCGCGACTCTGAGCGGTTGCGGTGCAGGTTGGCTTCCATTTTGATGGAACACAACGCCAACCCGGAGGCTCGCGACGCTCGGGGGGCAACTGCCTTGCTGCGGGCTGCCGGCGTCGGCTCGGTGACCATGGTTCAGCGCCTCATATAGGCTAGGGCAGATGTGCACTCTTGCCACGCCACTACCAGGCGCAACGCCTTCGACGTTGGCAATGCCTAGAGGACGAAACGCACTCTAAAAAGACCCCGGTGGTCAAAAAGACAGCTAAATTCATATTGGTTCGGTTTTTAAGAGACAATTGAGGAATATATCAATCATATTGAGGAATATAAGAAACATTCAAGTGCAGCGTCGTTTAAATTCATATTGGCTCGTTTGTTAGCCTTCAACTAGTTACCGGCGTCGCTTATTTTCACTTCGTCTCTTGTGGTAAGAAGATATACCAAGCATGACTTGATTTGTATGCCTTGGCTACTACTACTACTACTACTACTACTACTACTACTACTACTACTACTACTATCACTACTACTACTACTACTACTACTACTACTACTAAGCGTCTCGGCTCGTCATCACACGCCCGGGGGTGGTTTTCGTCTCTCACCCCTCTTTTCATTGCCGCATAGGGCTATCCCTTCCCCCTCCCCCCCTATGCTCCTCGGACTTCTGAGCTTCAGGGCTGTGGGTATGTCATGGATATGGTACTTTGCCCTCCTCACGGTGCAAACAAGATACCATTGTTGGCCACATGGTGGCGCTGGGAGTCATCGAGAGAGTTCCACTTGCGGCAGTTGGCCATGGAATATCTCCTCTTGGCCCTACGACCTTTGCCCATCAGCTCTAGGATCAGCATACACAACCTCTATGGCAGCTCGTGGCTACGTACCTCTTCCTTTTGTATCTGGCAGGAAACATGGACATGGCTCTCCCCGCAACAGCGAGTGGATTTTCTGGCTAACACCTATGCACTGGATGCAACCTTCGCAACTAGTGTTCTTGATGCCGCATATGCTTCCAGAATCTGCCGTGCAGCGGACCTCGAATCGATGGACTGACCTCCTGCAACTTCGGTGTGAGATTTATAACAACACCTCAGGTCTGACCCCCATGCAGAAAGGTTTTCGCCAAGTGCGAGCTGCTCTTGAGATTCATCCCAGCCTCTGCCCCAGTAAGGCAATTGGTCAGCATTTATGCAGTCTCCTTTGTCGCAGTGTTACAAATGTGAACAGACTGGAACCCTTGCAGAGCGTTGGGTTGTTGGAACGCGAACTGACCACAGCCGCGACCTCAACGAGCCTACCTTGGACTGTGGACTTGACCCTCGTCGGGACCTCAAAGAAATCCACATCACAAGCTGCACGAAGTAGCCCTGAGCCTCAGCCATGCCTGTTACTGCTCGTAGGCCACCATATGACAGGTGTAACTGCTAGCAAAACCAGGAGCCCAGGCTGCACAGGACCCTGGATCAGCAACCTCTCGCTGCACCCCCGGCTCAGGCAGGACACCCGATTGTTACAACATGGCCCTCACCTCAGTTTCCTTCGCCTGTCTTGCCACACTGTCTCATGGGCTCCCACAATCGCATTGCCAGCAATGACCAATAGAGGAGGTTCCCCTCCGTTGTGCTGTCAGTGGCTAGGAGGTTTCCCTCCGCCCCCTCCCCTCTGCCTCCACTGGCGTGAGGTCCCTACTCGCCTGGCCAGCCGGAGCACCCGGCTGGAGCAGCCGCAGTGGAACGGCCAGACCCAGTCAGGACTGCCCTGTGCCCACAAGTCTGCTAAATCGGACAGGACTGCAATAGGGTCACAGCCAGCCTATTCACAGTGTGATCGAAGCCTCTTCCTCCAACCTGCGGCCTGGCCTTTCAAGCTGCCCAGAGAAGCTAGATTCCCAGAGCAGCAGATGGAGATGGATCCGTCCGCGGATCCGCCTGAGGATCCCCCCACCGGCAGGGGGCGGCGCATCAAAACACAGCGCGATTATGAGAGAGAAGCTAGAAGGCCAGACAAGCAGACAAGGCGTCGTCTCAAAGAGCTAAGGGAAGCACGGACTGCAAGTGGGCATCGCGACTCCGAGGCGACTGGGCAACCGCCACCTCTCACCGTCTTCTCGCGAAACTGGAGACCAGCCCCACAACGACCTCCGGCTCCACCTGACCCGCCTCGCCGTGTCCCTAATCCTGCCACTCCTCCGCAAGACACGGAGGTCTCTGCATCCACTCCGGCTCCTTTGGAGCCCCATGCACCCATTGTTGCAGACGACGATATGGAGGATGTGGTCGTGGAAGATATTCCCCCGCCACGGACCCCGTCACCTACTGCGGAGCATCAGGCCGATGATCTTATGGTGGAGGTCCCTCCTGAGGAGCCGAGTGACACAACATCCCTGGAGGCAAGGACGGGGCCACAGCGAGTGCATCTGGCGCCGGTAGCCAAAGCCATGCCGGCTCTCGGGATGATGGCTACCCCTAAAGTGGAGAACACAGACTCTCCAGCTACACACATGGCACAGCCGGTCACTCCTCCACGAGAAGAGCACCCCCTAAAGTTTGCGAAGGGCTCCGTTGGCAGGCAACAGAGACAGACACTCGCATCGGCCAAGCCTAAACCACGAGTGACTAGGCTGCGTTTGTCTCCAGGCCAAGCTCGGGCACTGGTAGCCAGATCCACCGCTGTCAAATCCAAGTGCCGCCCGAAGAAGCAACATGCCATCACAGGCCGACCTTCAGCTGAAGACGAGATCGTGGCATCATCGGGGGAAGAACCACAGCCACACAGCACCAACTCCACCATCGAGCTGGTTCTCCCCACACCGCAGAAGGATGGCACAGGTGTCGAATTTCATGCAATCGGGACCCTTCGCTCGTCATCAGGAAACACAGCCCCGACTACCACGACTACGCCTTCGAATCCGGATAGCCCATGGTTGCTGGACAGAGGCAATGGTGAGACCACACCGGTTCTTAACATGCCGGACTGGGTGCTTGCAGCACTTCGTCATCCCCCAACTGAGCCGGCCCCTCCGCCACCGGAGGTGAGTGCCAAAAGGCACAAAAGGCGCTCGGCCAATGTGCAGACAACGAACATAGAATCTGTACAGCAGGCAGCGGAGACGGAGACTCAATCGGCCCGCCCGAGTGATGCATACATGCAGTCCCCTGTGCCTAGGCTGTCAGCACCCTCTCTCTGCACTCCCTCGGCCTTGAAGCAGCATCTCTCTGAGACTTGCACCCCATGTCCCTTCTTGCAGGACCCAGCGACGCCACAGCGAGCAGGCCGTGAGGTGCCCCCTGCAGGCGCTGGCACCGTCTTGTCTCTGCCGGAGGTCTTGCCTCCGACAGCTGCTCTAAGCCCGCCCAGCCCCCTAGGCACCTCCATCCCCCAGATGCCTCTGGAGCATGTTGTCACTCTGACACCTCATAAGCCGTGGGCCCCTCTTTCACTCGCTGCCTGCGCCTATGCATTGCTGTGGGCCACCCTGCCTTCCCTGATGCCATGCTACAGGTCGCCGGACACCTTCAGCTGGAGTTTCCCACCAGACAGCAGGACCGCCTGCTTAAAGAGCTGGAGAGGGCTAGACTGCTTATACCTCCCCAACCTGAAGCCAGCTCATGACGGCACGGGAGAGCACTTGATTTCGTCACATGCACAACTAGGTAGGCTCCCTCTGCCTCTGCCCCTCACCCTGCTCAGTGCCTGTACCCAGCAGCCCTGGTCCAAGTTCAGCTCTCCACGTCCGGAAGTTGCTGCCATGAGCGTGGATTCGGATGACTCAGACCTCTTGGGCTCGATCGCAGATCTTGCAACCCCGCCGCCAGGCATGGACGAAGAACTCTCAGCTCTCTTTGCCCCCTCCGATAATGAAGGCACATCTCTTGAAGTCGCCACGGAGGTCAACCAGGCGGGGGCCCGCATGCCGGGTACGCCCATAGGGGCGCTGCTTCGTACTATCCCACGGCCTCGAGCAGATCCTGACGATGCCCCTGCCCTCCCTATTCCTCCCGGTCATCAAGTACCAATGCACCAAGGCAGTGGCACACCACTAGATGCCTTTCGTCTTCATGTGCCCTCCTCTCAGCCAATGCCGTCGGCGCGATCAAGCAGCAGTGCCCGAAACCGACATCGTGCGCCCAATGCAGTGAGACCGAGCATTGCCCCGCACTTGCGAGTGGAGATGCCGAGCTCTAGCTCCGCTACCAATGCTGTGGGGCCGACCTCACACATGATGACGGATGCTGAGCAGGTCCTCAATGATGAGGCAATGGGTGGAGCAGATGAGGAGTTGTTGCCCGTCGCGATGGGCCCAACAGGACACCCCGCGCAGGGGACTTTCGCCAGCTCCTCCGCCCTACAGGACAGCAGCTTATCGGAGCAAGCAGACGCCCAGGCTGGACCTCTCCCAAACCGACGCAGCCGGGCATGTGCGAAAATGCTAATTCGAGCGGGATACCGCTGTTGCCACTGCTATGCAACACGTGCAGCTTGTACATGCTCAACCGGCTTCGGCAAACTCGACACCCAGCCGAAAAACCAGGATCCGACTAGAGCTGATATGCCCTCACTATCTGCATTAGGCAACCCGGCCAGTGAGCAGCATCACCCCCACTATCCTGCCCAGGACCACAGCGGCGCCACCAGGCCTCGGACCGACACTCAGCCCTCCTTACTTCAGCAACATCCGGATGCCATTGAAGCTGTCTTGAGTGAGCCAGAGGTTTCTCCTCGGCCTTTACCTCCCAATCACCCTGTTCCTGTAGGCCTTCCTCCCCATAGGCCCCCGCATGGTACACTCTATTCAGCGCCGTTCCTCGCTACACCCTGGCACCTCAATGCCGTGAGCAGCCGCTGCCTTCTGAGTGCACACTCACCTGCTTCCCCCAGACAGGTGATCAAGAGCCCCCTACAACCTCCCCACGCTCAGGGCTCCAATCGAGAAAGGGCCTACGTTCGGCCCATGCCAGCGCCCGCCTCAGCTCTATCTTGGGGATGCAAGTACTTCAGAGCAAAGCCTGGGCTTCGTCCATTACGTGGCAGACCCCTCCGGTGGGCAGTGGTCAGAGTCGATTGGGGAAAGCTCATTCGCGCCGGCCGATACTGCACTCGCCGCCTCCTAGCCACACCCTACACTCAGCTGTCGCTGCTGACCCAGAGCCTACGACGATATTGTGCAGCCTGGAAAGCCTCACCGAGGTCATCCACACACCCCCGATCACAGACAATCATGACAAGGAGCCGTCCGGGTCCCAAGTCCCGGAGCAGTGCACTGAGATTAAGCCTGTTCATGCGAAGCATAACACTGTCTCTCAGTATGCCTGCAGACGCGAGGGTAGAGGGCATAGTCACGAGGCCCTCAGGAGCTGGCACAATAAGCTCCCACCAGGTTCCAATCAGGCCAGCGAAGCCTAGTGAACCTAGACACCTTCCTAGATCAAGCGCACCCATCCTAGGAACTGTTTACACGCAGCTTACAAAGACTGGAAAACGATCATTCCACAGAGCAGTAAAAACTGCCCGCCTTAAAGGCACGGTCCAATACAAGGGCCGTCAACATACCCTGCAATCCTTGGGAGCCTCCCACCACCCCCAACAGGATCACGGAGGTTCCCCTCCGCATATCCCAAACAACTCCCGACCAGCCAGGCAACAGCCCCGATTGAAGGTGATCTCCTGGAACGCTGGAGGCCTCACCACAGTCAAGCTCAAAGAAGTGGAAGCATGGCTTGACTTAAGCCACTCCCGAGGACAGACAATCCACATATGCCTTCTCTTAGAGACACATTGGGCGTTCGACTCTGAGTGGGCGACGGCCTCCTATCATGTCGTACATACCGGCCAGAACAGCAGACAGGCAGGAATTTTAGCCTTGATTCACAGGAGTGTCGTTTCAGCCTCCCAAATCAGGATGAACACCCCCATAGAGGGCCGCCTTCTGCAGATCAAGCTGGATACGGAGCCTAGTGTGCATATTTTAGCCATCTATCAGCATGTCTGGAACGAGGGACGACAACTGGAAGAGACCATGGCAAATCGAGAGAAACTCTGGACACAGCTTGCACAACTGGTGCGAGCTGTCCCGTGGCGTTCGCAACTACTCCTACTGGGCGATTTCAATGCCCCATGCCTCCCTCATCACCCACATGTGGGACATAGTGTCATGGCCACCCCCGAAACTGTGCGTCAAAAAGACCAACATCGGCTCCAGCACATCATTACCCACCATGGCTTGACAGCATTAAATACCTGGGGTCGTAAGAAACACTGTCATACTTACCAGTTTGATTGCAAAGCTGGAACTCAGAAGACGCAGATCGACTTCATACTCCTTCGCACCCATCAGGCGGACTCACTAGCCAAGTCCTCGCACACTATTATGGCACCTTTTGTCCCCACTACAGGAATGAGACACTATCCAGTTTTTGCCTCGCTGCCCCGACCTACTCCACCAAAAACCCCTCGCCCATCCCAAGCGTCACAAATCAACGCAGCCACAACAACCAAACAGCTACACGCCGACCCTCAACTAGCCACTCGTTTCCAGTCAGCTGCCCGCAGACTAGCTGCAAAGCTCCCGAGCGGTCAGGATCCGGCCGAGACCATCAACAATCTACTTCAGAAGGCCTGGCAGGAGGTTTCTCCAGCACCTCCGCCTGGCCTCTCCTCCCCGGAAGAACCTCCAGGACTACTCCGCAAACTGTGGGCTTTACGCAAGGCCCGCCGCCATGCTTCAGCCACAGCCTCAGTCCTACAAAGTTGGCTCATGACGGCCCGTATACAGAGACTGCAAAGACACCTCAAAAAGCACTACCTGCAGCGCAAGAGAGAAAGGATAGAAACGCTTCTTAAGGAAGCCGAAGCCACCAACAGACCCTCTGCCACCTTCAGCGTAGTTCGTAGGCTGGCGCCCAAAACCCGGCACATGAGAATACAACTCCGCGGCCCGACAGGGCAACTGCTGGTTGGCGTAGCAGAATCCACCTGCATAGCCCAATATCTGAGGCAGGTTTACCACAGCCAGGACATCACCTGCCCTCCCCCTGTAAATCCGATCACAGGTATACAATTCGATCTGGAAGATGTCCAGAAAGCGCTTGGGAAACTGAGCGCTGGCAAAGCTTTGCCCTCCGCCTTTGCCCCAGCCCGGCTCTGGAAGCTGGTCCCAGACATTGTCGGTCCTGCCCTATTGCCATGCATGAACCTGCAAGCATCACAGCTCCTGGAAGCTTGGCATAAGGTCCAACTCTACCTTATTCCCAAGATAGCCATTGTCAAGGAACCGAAGTCGCTACGACCCATAGCCCTACTTCACCCGGCGAACAAGTTGTTGGCAACAATGATAGCAGACAAGATCCTTCCTAAAGCAATGGCCTACCTTGCATCGGTCCCTCAGTGGGCCTACCTCCCTGGCCGATCAACCGCCCAAGCGCTGGAATCGGTATGCTCCCACCTACATTCCGTCCGTGATATGCTCAGCAAACACAGCTGCTCACTCCTGCAACGCTTTCAAGGTCACCAACCACCGAAGCTGCTCGGAGGCCTATCTCTCAGTTTGGACATCAGGAAGGCATTTGACAGCCTGTCTCATTCTTACCTCGAAGAAGCCATGAGAGAAGCGCAATTTGAGGAAGCTGAAATCGCCCTCATCCTCCACTTGCACTCCCAAGCCTGCATGCAAATCGGTTCCCATACCCACAAGGCGCAGGTTTTCCTTGGCACAGGAATTCGGCAGGGATGCTCCCTCTCGCCCATCCTCTGGGCCCTAGCCACAGGACGCATCTACAGGGCATACTGCCGACAGCTGCGAATCCAGGGTCTCCCGGAAGGACTCACTAACATTTTTGCGGATGACTTCTTCAGTAGCTGGATATTTAAAGGCCAGGAAGCTCTAGGCCACGCGCTACAAGCAATGGGAGTACTGATACACACGCTACAGGAAGCAGGCCTCCAACTTAGTCCTGAAAAGACGGTCATTCTGCTAGCGGCGAAAGGTACCAGTTCAGGCTCGGTGATAAGCAAGTATAAGAGGGTCATTCAATCAGTGCCGCATCTTGAGATCAGAGTAGGACAGCAACGCTACCACTTCCGAATTGTCCAGTCCCACAAATACTTGGGGGCAAAACTTTCCTACCACGGCTTCGAGAAACTCAATCTCCAACATCGCCTCCACACTGCCTGGGGTTCTTACTGGAGGCTACATCATCTGCTCATCAGCCGATCCCTCAGTCTTCGTCTCCGTGTCAGGCTCTGGCAAGCATGTGTCCTGAGTGTCCTAAGATACTCCCTTCATAGCGTAGGCCTTCCCCCACATGGACATCAGATCATCCGGCAAGCCATCCATAGACAACTGCGCATGATAGCCAGATCACCTGCTCACCTCTGGCATGTCACCTCGCCTGAAATTCTGCACCGCCTTGACTTGCCTGATCCTTGGACATCCCTTTGCCAACAGTTCACGCTTAGTCGATGGCCTGAATCACTGGTGATAACAGCAGCTCATCAGGAATGGCGACGAACCCTGAGTGGCATCTTCTCTGAGACGCCTATGGTGCTGCTCCCTACTGATCCTCAGCCCACCCCGCTGCCTCAGTCATCCAAACCTCCTGACCAACATGCCCTGGATAAGACCTCCTCCTACACGGATCGTAGTGCACATGCGCCACGGACCCTCACATGTCCAATCTGCAGGCAGGAGTTCTCGTCACTAGCGGCACTCAGAGTGCATCATAAAGCCAAGCATGAACTCCTCGAAGCCCCCACTGAGCACCAACCCGAGCGCACCGAACCGGGCCAGTCCATCCCTGTCACTCGTAACAAGGAATCCAAGCGCTCATTTAAGGCCCGTATTGCCAAACAGCGCCAGGAAAGGGCACAGCACAAAGCCATTAGCCGAAGGAATGTAGGGCATCATGCTGCCGACGACCTTCTTGTGAAGGGACTGCCTGCCTGTCTCCATGGAGCGGATCCGCAGACAAGATTCTCATGGCTCCATGCCCACCAAGGCCTGTGCATATGCCGCCATTGTCAGAGGGCATGTCGAAATTGGGAGGAACTGAAAATTCACATCCTTACCAGATCATGTGCAATTCTCTTCCCTGACTCGGTAACTCTTCTCCCTAGTCAGACCCCTCCCAATCCACTTCCACCCTACTGGCGTTTGGAGATTCGAGACCTGGCTGGCAAGGGATGGGAAAAGGTAGCATTGACCTTGCAGGCGCAAAAGGCAGACTGTTTCCGGTATTGCCCAATATGCGGGCAGTGGCTTATACAAGCACGTGGCATCACACTCCATATGCAAGCTCATCATGCATGGGCAGTGCCCTACTTGCAGCTGGCCCGACGCCGTGCAAAGGCTAACAGGAAAAACCTGGCCCTTAGCAGTGTGAAGTGCCGATACTGCGGAGATCACATCAGGAGCCACCCCACAAAACATGCAGGCGAATGTGGCATGATTGTATGGTCCTCCATGCTTGAGCTTCTTGTCAGTGCATCCGTCCATGAGGAGTCTCGCTCTGATCATGGACCTGGACGGCGTCAGTCAGGAGGAGCTTCAGGAAGCGGCAGCCCAGCTCGAGCACCTGCAGACCATGGCTCTTCGAGGCTCCCGATTCGGCTCGACAGTGACTCAGCAATGGGAGTCAGCAAACCCCTCACGGCCTCTTTTCAGCCCTCCGAGCACGGAGGTTCCCACACAGCACCAGGCCAGTCTGACACACACCAGCCCACTGCAGAACATCGAGCCCTTTCAGGAAGCCTCACCTCCCCACAAGTTCCACCGGCAGAACGACAAGGGCCAAGGACAGGGAGGAAAGGGACAGCGGACCCCGGCCAAAGGACAACAGCAAGCACCTCCAAAACACCAGCGACGGCAGTACCCACGAGGAGCAGCCGCTCCGATGCCCCACCCGCCACAGCCCCCGGCCAATCCGGCCTCCAGCTCTACGGGTTCAGACCCGCTACTCCTCAAGGTGGCACAGTTGCTGATGCGGCACACCGATGTGATCAACGGACTGGAGCAATCCACCAAATGGATCATGTTCCAGGGCACAGCCCCTCCCCTCACGGTAGTGGATCAGCAGGTGCGAATTGCCGAGGAGTGGCATCGCCTTCAGGAGACCAACCCTTCCCAGATCAGTCAACCGCTGAGAGTGGTTCTATGGCAGACCTGGGCCTCCGAGATGATCGAGCGAATCAACCAGCTTTCCTCCGACCAGGCGCACCGCCAGGAAGCGTTGAGGTTGGGCATACTCACGGAGCCAGACTGCTTCAAGTATGTCCGCTGGAACCCCAAGAGCCGGGCCCTCGAACCGGAGAATCATGTGGCACCACTCACGGCCAAGGAGATCATAGACCAGCTCAAAGAAACAATAGTGCTTTGCAAAGAAGACGGCGTCCTCATCAATTACAATCCAAATCGCCGATTGGTTCCGGGAATGACGGGGGCAGCCATCACCTTCCAGGTAGTCCTAGGACTCCGCGATGCAAAAGCCTATCGCATGTGGACTATTCTGGAGAACCTCTCTGGAAACGCGTCGCTGCAACTGACAGCCACAACGCTACGCAGAGAGCGTCGAGGACGATCACCACTGGCACAGGCCATTGCACAGGAGCTCCGGAAGTCACTTTGAGGCAAATCAGAAGCCTGAGCCTAGCAAATCATGCCAGCGACTGCTACGCCAACGCTGTCCTTTTGTCCAGCCTTTGGACAGCGGCCTGTCACAATCCTACTGAGGTACTCCTGAGTGACAGGATCCATGAGGATATCCGTAGTGCCATTGCAGCAGGCTCTGAGGGTGACTCACCCATCCACATTTGGAGCCGACCGTTCTGGCGCAGGCTTCTTCGCCACTGGCCGGACACAGGAAGGCAACAAGATGCTGCAGAGTTTCTGGGGTTTCTCCACCAGGCAAGCCCGCTGCAGTGTTTTCAGGGCTCTTGGGCAACCCTAGAGCATAACTGCCTCCTGGACTGCGGTGGCATCTGCCCTCTGTCCTTACAGGTTGATCTGGCGCAGCTCGCACAGCACCGCAGTCAGTGCACCCTGCAAAGCATCATTAACAGCTGGCATGCTCAAGAGAATGCACCAGCCCTTGCAGCAGGTACATCCTGCCTGGTGCTTCAACTGAACAGGTTCCGTACGGTGCGGGGCGTAGTGACCAAGTCGAAAGTTGCTGTAACCCTCCCTCGTACGGTCACAGTTCCCACTTGGACTGAGGGTCGCCTGACCCAGAAACCGTACTTGCTTAGTGCTGCAGTGATCCACTTGGGATCCACGCCTCGCCAGGGGCACTACAGGTCTCTGCTTTTAGACGGCTCAGGCAAAGCGTGGTGGACAGATGATAGGCAACCCGCCGTAGTTCCTCAAAAAGATGATGCTTTATTGATGATGCGAAACGCCTATCTTCTGTTCATTCGCCCAGCCTCGGCCGAAAGGAGTTAGTCAGCTAGTACTCGGGCAGGCTTCTGCAAAACAGTTCAGCCTAGTGCTCGTAGGCCCTTAGGGGCGGCTAGGTAAGCCAAGACTTCTTGCACAACTCAGTGTTGCACTTTTTTACGGGTATCCTTAGTCCCTTGCTGTTGTTCAGGTGTCAAGAAGTCGAGGTGAATAGGATGGGTGGCGACAACACGTCGTCATGCAGCTCAGCTGCCATGCACAAGCATGCCAACACGCATAGCGGATCCGATCTGCTGCGAGCTGAAGTGAAGTGAAGTACTACTACTACTACTACTACTACTACTACTACTACTACTACTACTATCACTACTACTACTACTACTACTACTACTACTACTACTACTACTACTACTACTACTACTACTACTACTACTGCTACTGCTACTGCTACTGCTACTGCTACTACTACTACTACTACTACTACTACTACTACTACTACTACTACTACTACTACTACTACTACTATTACTACTATACTACTATGTATTTTTGACATGGCTTGACTTGAATGGCATGGCTTGAGTTGCTTTGGCATGGCTTGACTGCGAATATAGTCTTGGCATGCATGATGTGAAACAAACCTTATTATATAGAGTTAAACTTCAACTACTTACCAGCGTCGTTTGTTTTCACTTCGTCTCTTATGGTAAGATCGACAAATTAGGCATGAATCGACTTGCATGCTTTGGCACGGCATGGAATGGCTTGCTTGCTTACTTAAGTTACTGATACTAATCCCAATCCCAAGATCCTGATCCCTATCCCACACTAACCCTAACCCTAATCCTAACCCTAATCCTAACCCTAATCCTACTACTACTACTACTACTACTATGTCCTACTACTAAAATACTTGGCATGACTTGACTTGCTTTTGGTATAGCATGACTTGTTTGCTGCTACTACTACTACTACTACTACTGCTACTACTACTACTACTACCACTACTACTACTACTACTACTACTACTACTACTACTAGTGTTACGAATATTATAGTTTTAATTCTAATTCTAGTACTAATTGCAATGCATGGCATGACAGCATGTGCAACACAAATCAAAACATGGCATGGCACAGCAGCTGTTGCGATGCACTTGCAAATGCAGGCAGGCAATATTCTTGCAGCAACATTTTCAGCAAGCTCATCCAATGCCGTCTTGCAATTGACGAGACTTCTTTGCAAAATGGTGTGGCCCCATATCCTCAGCATCCCACTCCTGGGTGTCCATTTCATCCATGGGAACCTTTGCAGCCTTGCTTTCCTTTGCTTCCTTCTTCTCCTTCTTCTTGCTCTTTTTGTTGCTTGTTGCTGGCACTGCATGCTCTTCCTCTTTGGGTTGCTTTTGCTTCTTCTTCTTTTAATTCTCATGAACATGCCCTTCGTATACCCATGCACCGTCACGATCTACAGATCCCCGAGCCGCCCGAGGATGCCGATCGAGGGGCTGACTTTTCTCGGATCCTCCTAGGAGGTGTCAGCTTCGAAGCACCTTTCCACAGCTTCGGCCTAGGTGGCAATATGCCGATGAGCTCAGAATGTGCATGCAGCTATGCACAATTGGTGTCTAGAGGCTCCTTTTTTGGCGAATCGGAGGTAAGGCAAAACTTAGCCTCCTCATAGGACAGCTTTGCTGTCTTCATTAAGGCTGTGATTTCTTTCTCCATCATGATGGGCTACCTAGCTACTTAAAGCCTGCAGCCAAAAACCTACAACAACAACAACAGCAAGACATGCCAAGCTCAACACATGGTGCATGCATGACATGCTAGAAGCAAGCAGCACGTGGCTTTTGTACACGAGGCAGAGTAGATTTTAGGGGTTTAGGGTTTATATGTAGGGTTTACAATTTCATATCAAGTTATATAGTAAGGGCTCATACAATATAGAGAGGATATAATGGACAGTCCAATATATTCTGGCGCAATACTCAGATAAGTGGGCTACACAGCCGATTGTAAGGCAAAATGAAGAGCGTATGGTGCATTTCCGCGCATTACTCAGAATTACTCAGAAAGGGCGATTTGTATGAATTTACCGGTCATTTGTAGGAATTTACCGGTCATTTGTATGAATTTACCGGTCATTTGTATGGGGGCGGGTTCGGGGAATTTAGGGTGCGTATTGCGGGGAATGCGGGGTGGGCTAAAAAGAGCCATCTACGGCATCTAGGGTCAGGCCCCCTGCACCACCGATTGATCAGCTTGATGATACCACCTGGGTTCGAAAGCAAACAAGCATGGCAACATCCAAACATGATGGCATTCACAACATGATCTGAAGCAAGACCATCCCGGCTTCGACCTGGGCGGCCGTTCTTAATTAAGGCATCAACAAAGCCCAAATTGATTATATACGCATGTACTATATCCACTCTATCATATAGGTCTTCTGTATTATGCAGGTTTTTACCTATTGCTACTATGTAGGTATGTACATACTTAAAGCATGACGAGGCATGGCATGGCATGGCTTGGCTTGTTTGCTTTCGATCCCAAGTGATATCATCAAGCTGATCAGTTGGTGGTGATCAATTGGTGGTGCAGGGGGCCTGACCCTATGCCGTAGATGGCTCTTTTTAGCCCCCCCGCATTCCCCGCAATACGCACCGCAAATTCCCCGAACCCGCCCCAATACAAACGCACGGTAAATTCCTACAAACGCACGGTAAATTCCTACAAACGCCCGGTAAATTCATACAAATCGCCCTTTCTGAGTAATTCTGAGTAATGCGCGGAAATGCACCATACGCTCTTCATTTTGCCTTACAATCGGCTGTGTAGCCCACTTATCTGAGTATTGCGCCAGAATATATTGGACTGTCCATTATATCCTCTCTATATTGTACGAGCCCTTACTATATAACTTGATATGAAATTGTAAACCCTACATATAAACCCTAAACTCCTAAACCCTAATTGGACTGTCCATTATCCTCTCTATATTGTATGAGCCCTTACTATATAACTTGATATGAAATTATAAACCCTACATGTAAACCCTAAACCCCTAAGCCCTAATAACCCTAAAATCGCGATCGTCGCCATATACGGAGTGAGCCTGCCTCGAGCTGGGACATGGCTCTGCCCAGCACAGCTTCGCGCCCAGCGTGAAACCGTGCAAAGCATCTATCCATTGCCCGTCACACACGAACAAACTTGCTAACAAATTTCAAGCCATGCCACTCAATTCAAGCCATGCCAATCACTTCACGCCATGCCAAGCAAGTCAAACCATGTCAAAAATACATAGTAGTACTAGTAGTAGTAGTAGTAGTAGTACTACTAGTAGTAGTAGTAGTAGTAGTAGTAGTAGTAGTAGTAGTACTAGTACTAGTACTAGTACTAGTACTAGTAGTAGTAGTAGCAGTAGCATAGTAGTAGTAGTAGCAGCAGCAAGCAAGTCATGCCATGCCAAAGCAAGTCAAGTCATGCCAAATATGTATACTATTACCTATATATATATATATATATATATCATGATGGAAAATAACAGATATTTCGTTCTTTCACAATATTTATATATATATATATATATGTATATATATATATATATCATATCATATCATATCCTATCCTATCATATGATATCATATCATATCATATCATGATGGAAAATAACAGACATTTCGTTCTTGCACAATATAAATATAAATATAAATATAAATATATATATGTATATATATATATATATCATACCATATCATGATGGAAAATAACAGACATTTCGTTCTTTCACAATCCGTGACTTGTCAATAGGGAAAATAAAGTGCATTTCAAATCCTCATAATTATGTTAGGTCGTACTAGAGGAAATTAAGAAACATTCAGCGCCGCACATTTTCACTAGTTACCTTTCGGGGAATTATAAGAGACATTTCGTCCTCTAGGTGCCGAGATGCGCGAGTACCTGCGGCGTCAGCACAACCTCAGGGGCACAGGCGCGCAGGGGCCCTCCTCAAGAGCCATGTTCCCCGATCGCTCCCGCCAGACCAGAGACGAAAGGGGCGACACGCACGCGAGCCAGGCACGCAGGGATCGCGGTGAAAGGTACAGGCAGTGGCGCTGAGTTTCTGCTGTCAGCAAGGCCAGTGCTTCTGCTTTCGGCTGTCAGCCAGAAGTACCAAGTAGCAGCGGTGCCTTCGGCTGTCAGCCAGGCAAAAGCGTGCCAGCGTGCCTTCGGCTGTTAGCCAGGCCTCCTTCGGTCCTTCGGCTGTCAGCCAGGCCTCCAACCACGGTTGCCACGGCGGCCAGCAGCGCAGCTCGGCGGCTCCCTCACAACGTGCCTTCGGCTGTCAGCCAGGCCTCCACGCTGCCGGCGCGCGGCGCTTGACTCAAAGCCGAGTGCACGGGTGGCGCCAAAAAATTCCGTCGGTTTGGGCAGAGGGACTGGGGAAGGGCGGGAAGGGTAAGAGTCGTCTGAGTTGTCGGGTCACATGTCACATGTCACGACACTTCCACGTCTATGTGTCTATGTCAATGTCTCAAGTCACAATGTCTATGTCACATGTCTATAGTCTATAGTCTATAGTCTATAGTCCGTCTATAGTCTATAGTCTATAGTCTATAGCCTATAGTCATAGTCTACAGTCTACAGTCTATAGTCTATAGTCTATGTCACTGTCTATAGTCTATAGTCTATGTCTATGTCAATGTAACAATGTCTATGTCTTGTGTGAATCCAAGAGCTTGCTTCTGGAAGATGGTTTAGCGTCCATCCGGAAATTCATGTTGCTCGTTTTGCCGGAAATTCCTGAAATTCCGATAATTCGAATATCATGAATTTCCGGAAATTCCTGAAATTCCAATAATTCCAATCATTCCAATACTATGAATTTCCGGAAATTCCGGAAAATCGGCTTTCATGAATTTCATGATTTTCCGGAAATTCCGGAAATTCAGGAAAATCGGCTTTCATGAAATTCATGATTTTCCGGAAATTCCGGAAAATCGGCTTTCATGAATTTCATGATTTTCCGGAAATTCCGGAAAATCGGCTTTCATGAATTTCATGATTTTCTGGAAATTCCGGAAATTCGGCTTTCATGAATTTCATGATTTTCCGGAAATTCCGGAAATTCGGATTTCATGAATTTCGTGATTCGCCGGAAATTCCGGAAATTCGGATTTCATGAATTTTAGGATTTGCCGGAAATTCCGGAAATTCGGCTTTCATGAATTTCATGATTTGCCGGAAATTCCGGAAATTAATATGTATATATATATTATATATATATATATATATTATATAACAATAATAATACTAAAAATCACACAATTATATGATATATAAATATTATATATTCATTCAGATTCATATTTAAGATAAATAATTATTATTAATATAGTATATTAATAGTAATATTAATATGAATATAATATAAATATTAATATTCATACTCAGATTCATATTACTTACTATTAACTATTAAGCAAGTTATTTAATGACGAATGACTCATGAATCCCTGGCACTCATTTCTTCTGCACACAACTCGCAGTGACAGTGACGTCGGCAACCCCCCTTGCTGACAGCCCGGCTGAGTGTGAGGTTTTGCGGTTTAGCCTAGCTTGGAACGCTGTCGCACTTTGGGGCTACGGGCTAGGAACCGGGCCGACAGGAAAAGGAGGAGTTTCAAAAACGACTCAGACTCTCTACGCTGCAGCGCAGAACTCGCCGTGCCTGGCTGGCAGCCGGACGCAGCAGCGCAGAGCTCGCAGGAGCTGGCTGTCAGCCGGACGTTGCAGCGCAAAGTTGGCAGGTGGCTGGCTGTCAGCCGGACGTGTAGTGACTCGTAGTCGTCGTGGCGCTGGCTGTCAGTCGCAGACCTACTTTTTTTTACCACGCTTCTTGGGCGCAACGGCGCCGGGGTCCTCGGTCTTCTCTGGTGTCGCCAACGACTGCTCTACCAAGTCCACTACCGCCTGCCCCAGGACACTCTTGACATCACCATCATCACAATGACTGTTCCAGACGTCCCGCAAAGTTTTCCTGAGGCCCTTCCCCTTGCTGTTGTCCGCCACGATGTCGGCATTGGCGACCAAAGTCACGATTCCCCATTTGATGATCTGCAAACGGCAAGACGCCTTGACTTCAGAGACGTCGCGCTGCAGCTCAGAGCCGTCCTGTAGCATGCCGTGGCCTTGCATGTCCCTTTCCGCTGCACGCAGTTGCTTCAAGGCTTTCTTGAGAGCTTCACCAGAGGCTGCGGACTGCAAGAACTCATCCATGCCCATGTGGGGATTAACCAGCTTGGCTTTTGCACTGGCAGCAGCCTCCACGAGGAGCTTTTCAAGTGACACCTTCTTAAGATTCTTAGCTGTGAAAAGTGGCTCCAGCCTTTCCAGTAGCTTGGACGCTTGCTCCAAGAACTGCTCGCAGCCGCTAGAGTGCAGCACATGCACCAGCTTCTGCTTGTTGGTCTCCTTGTCATTGGCGGCTCGCAAGTGCTGCATAACCGAGCTGTTCAAAATATCATCCGGTATTTGCTCGCTGGCAGCGGAAGGCAACACCTCACACACACCGGCGAACTCGGTGGTGACAAGGCTGACGCAAGACCTAGCGAAGACCGGCGTGTCTGACAGCGAGCAGCACTGCATGCAGCGATGCTCGAGTTTTCGCAAGTTGCTAGCAGCTTCCTGCACTTCTGGCTTGCGGCGCTCTTTGGCAAGCCTCAGCAGTTCCATGGCTGACAGCCGGAGCTCCGTCATGGCGCCTTCGTAGACCTGAGGTCCCACTTGCTCAGTCTTCGTGGCGTTCAGCAAGTTCTCCAAGGCCTCCTTGACGGGCTGAGCTGCTGCGGCTATCTCCGGGTCTGTCTGCAGTCGGTGTTTCACCTCACTCCAGCACTGCACCAAATTGTTCTGGACGTTTGCATCCAACCCATTGTCCGCATGCTCCTGCGCCGTCTTGGCCAAAGTCAGTATGGCGTTCAGCAACCCATGCCACAGGCAAACTTTGCTGCTCGCTGCCGCAAGCTTCTCGCAGGTTTGCAGCACCGTGTTCTTGTGTTGCTGCTCTGCTGCACTCTCTGAAATTGCGTTCTTCACAACCGAAACTTCCCAGTGACCTTTCGCGAACATCTGCTCCATCAAATCCTCATCCCCATGAAAATCTGAAGCAGACACACCACGGCCGCAAATGTCTTTGCAAACGCGCAGAACAAAGTCCTTTTGCTGCTTGTTTGCTTCTTCTGCCAACAGCTGCAGACCGCACAACACGCTATTCAGATAGTCATAATCGGCCGGTTGCTCAGCCGAGCCCTGGAGTGCGCCCACAAGTTCGCCTCTGTCCTGTTCTGACACTGGCGACGTGTTCCCGTTCACCTTGTTGCAAGCAGAACGGAGGCAGGCAGAGGTCGAGGCGGCGGAGGCTGGGGCGGAAAACTGCTGGACGAGCGCAGACCAGTGCTCATTTCTGACCACTGGCCGCAAAACACCAAAGTACTCGTCGTCCTGCTTCCAGGCTGACAGCCGGTTGTGCGCAGTAGCATGGTCCGCTCTTTTCTCATCAAGTGCATCGGCTAGGATGTCCAAGTCTCGCAACATCTCCTCCGGCAGTGCGTTTTCCTCCACCAAACGCAAGGCCAGATCCAGCATTGTCTGGATTTGAGCGTTCCTTTCTTTCGCAGTTGCTGCTCCCTTCTTGTTCTTCTTCTGGCTGACAGCCGGATCCGGAACAAGGTCGCACAAAATTTGGCCAAGGCACTTGTGAATGCAGGCTTGCATCACGTCAGCTCGCTCGTCTGCAACTCCCTCGAAAGGACCTTTCCCTGGCTGGCACGTGTGCGCAAACTCGTCCAACTTCTTGAAGCGCAAGCATTCCGCGAGCTTCTCTTGGAGCAGCAAGTCACACCAGGCCATGGGCACCTGCAGGATCCAAACAGCCTACAGTTATAGACTATAGACTATAGACTATAGACTATAGACTATGGACTATGGACTATGGATTATCAGCCAGCCGCCAGCCTATACTGGTAAACATACACAAAACTCAAAAACTTCGCGAATCTTAAGTCCTGCCTCCAAGCCTTCATGTCTCAAAGTTGTCAGGATCTGCTCCATCTTGTCTGTGTTGGGCGATCTCTTAGCTGACAGCTGAAACACTGTTGCCGCTGCGTGAAGCATGCTCGCAAGCTCCTTCTGCCTTCCTGCCAGCTCATCAGTTTCAGATGGCCGGTTTTGCCGTTTTTTCACTTTGGCTTCCAGCGCGGTGGCCTTCCTCTGGTACTCGCTAGTCTTCCCTGAGAACTCGGCCATCTTCTTTGTTTGGGGGTTTTCCAAAAGGAAAGACCTAGGGCCTAGGGGCTAGCGAAG
The DNA here is from genome assembly GCA_905221615.1 of Symbiodinium sp. CCMP2592. Lineage (NCBI taxonomy): Eukaryota > Dinophyceae > Suessiales > Symbiodiniaceae > Symbiodinium > Symbiodinium sp. CCMP2592. Next base: position 12,886 of record CAJNDT010001221.1, on the reverse strand, counting down.
TAGCGCGTTAAGGGCGAAGCCCATTAAACTTGACATACAAACATGTCTTGACGAATGCACAGCTCAAGTCGGCACAACATGAGAGTGGATGCAAAGGCGGCTCACATCTTTTTCAACGGTCGGGGCATGCATCGAGTTCGTTTGGAGTTCTATGCATCAGGCACTGAAGGACACGGTGTGCAGCCCCCCGCGGGGGCACGAATGCACAAGACGAAGTGTCCGACCGAAAGCACCCCCCTTCCATTATTCAAGGGAGAGGAGGGCGGGAAGAAAAAGTTCGCAATACGATTGCCCGAGCTTGATGCGAAAACGGTGCGCGGGCACTCTCTTCAAAGCATGTACAAGTTTACAAGTGAAATCATGTCGACATGAAGGAACGGACGTTGTTCCATAAAAAAAGTACAAAAGTCATCATGTAAATTCCATGACGATTTCATACAAAAGATTCAGAACTGTTGTTGTTGGTTTGGAATGTCAGCAACCAAAGCTTGGACAAATGGAAAACCGCTCGTTACCTCGCTGCCCCACCCAAAGAAAGGTATATCAACTTCGTTGACGCTGACCTTCTTTGTTTGGGGGTTTTCCAAAAGGAAAGACCTAGGGGCTAGCGAAGTAGCGCGTTAAGGGCGAAGCCCATTAAACTTGACATACAAACATGTCTTGACGAATGCACAGCTCAAGTCGGCACAACATGAGAGTGGATGCAAAGGCGGCTCACATCTTTTTCAACGGTCGGGGCATGCATCGAGTTCGTTTGGAGTTCTATGCATCAGGCACTGAAGGACACGGTGTGCAGCCCCCCGCGGGGGCACGAATGCACAAGACGAAGTGTCCGACCGAAAGCACCCCATAGGCACTCGGGCACTAGTCTTTTGCAGCAGCTATTGCCAGTATCGAAGTTGGCCCATCATCACGAAGGGGTTTGAAATCGCCCATCGGGTCAAAGTCTTCCAACTCCGGCGGCATACATAAGCTGCCTGCATGTCGTCCTTCAAGAAGCCTAATGCAGTCGTTGATGCGCCCCCTCGAAGGGAGATCGGCTGGGTTAGAGGTCGAAGGCACCCTCTCTATCCAAGGATAGTGAGGATGGTCCAGATCACACATGTGAAATGACGAGGCCAAGGATTGCATCGAGGGAACTCCCGATACCGCTCGGATGAGCGCGTATCGGGCACTTTCGTTATCGATGAAGTAAATGCATTTTCTGCCGGTCAGTCGGTAGCGTTCTCGGTGGCGGATGCAGACTGCTGCGGCCAATTCAGCCTGGCATATGATCTGCTCGTCGTCATAGCGTTGCCACGATGACACCAAAGACGAGGGGAGAACTCCGTCATAAATGGAAGCCGGGCCACCCATCGTGTCGATGACGACGGCGCCAACGGTTGCTAACCCCTTCTCGAAAGCAGCATCAGTGAAGATGAGAATAGGAGCATCCGGGGAGTGCCACGACACTCTCCTCGGACGAGCCCCTCGCAGGAGATCGCGAATTCGCTCACACAAGCTCTTCATCTCAACGGAGCTCGAAGAGCTCAAGGCTCGCGAAAGGGGAGCGACGGCTCGACCAAGAACGAAGTTCGATGCAAAGTTGAGCTGACCTTGTACCACAGGAACTAGTCGGAAGTCACCCCGGCCGCTGCCCAACTCGTCCAGCAGCTCGATGATGTGCTCGATCCGCCGAGGCTTGTTGCGAACCTCCAAGAAGCCGAAAGGTCCGGCCAGGCCCGACAAGTCAAGGGTGCAGCCCAACACATCGAAAATGGAATCGAAATCTCGCGCCTTATCTGGATCTGTAGAGAACCTCCAACCGAGGGCGGACAGCAAGAATTTAATGGCAGCGGTAGCCGATGCTGACGAAGCCTTAGGAGATATCGCTGGGAAGTCGTCGAAGTACACCGAGCTCGGCACCAAGATGGCCTCATTCATAAGAAATGAGAGTGCTCGGCTCATGCGCACGAATCCATACACCGACCCCTCAGCTCCAAAGGGGAGGGACTCCGAGATGTAGTACAGAGGCAGTCCTTGTTCATCGTGGTGGCAGAGCACCACCAAGTGGCGCTGGGAACGCGGAACAGCCATCTGCTTGTAAGCTTTGGCTAGATCCACACATCGACCAAGCCACTCAGAGCCGGAGGGAAGTACTCGATCACCGCAGAGCACATCACCAGTGGAAAGATCCATACGAATTTTATGCCGACCCGACATCTTGCCAGCCAGCTTGATCATCGCCACCACATAGTCGAGGTCTTGCAGACGAAGGCGCTCCGTGGAGGAGAAGGATGAGTTCAGACCCGAAGATTTGCAATCGTCGATAACCCGGGGCTTGGCCTTGGAGCCCTGAAGCAAAACAAAGCGTGGCGTCGCAATCCAGTCTGGCCTTCCCAAAGCCTCAGTAACTTCTGCCGTTGTTCGATATGGTCCCGAAATGAATCCAGCCGAAACCTCACCTTCACCAAGAGAAGTCAGAGTAGCAGCATCCTGGGGTGAAGAAGTTTTGGAGGTCACAAATTTTCGCCTCCAGGAAGATTCACGCTCCAGCTGTTCGGTGCTGACTGTTGCCGGTCGAAAACTACGATCGGCATAGGGAGGGTGGTCCTGAGTGCCAGTCAAGGAAGGGCCGTCCCGAAGCATCTCCCAGACCTCAACATCGTCGTACCGGTACTCTTCCAGCAAGGTCTTAAAGAGGAGAAGTCGTTTTCCCTTAAGAACCTTCTGAAGCTCAGGAGAGAAAGAGCGATGTAGAGCCTCCTCGTCGGGGCTAAGCTTCTCCGTCAAATGTGTCACATGCTCAAGGAAGGAGGCTCTCAAGCTTGCAACCTCGGCAGGGGTTTTAGTGAGGTTGGCGAACAGGGCTCTCTTGAAGGAGTCCGTGACAACGCTGGGACCCGCCATCGGGTGTTGAAGAGCACGAGCTCGCTGCACGAACTCCTCAGGAGTCGCATAAATGCCTATGGGGATCTTGTCAGAAACCTCCGAAGTCGAAACCGAAGGGGGCCCAGAAGAAACCGACGAACCCAAAAGACCCTCAAAAGACCCCTCAGAAAAGCTGAAGGCCCCGCGATGGGCCCCCTGCTCCGGCCGGAGGCATTTATGAGGGCAGCTAGGCAAGTCATCACGACGCAGCCACTTGATGCTGGAAAACTCAGGCATAAGCTGACGAGACTTACGTGTCTGTCGCACCTCATCGCCTGGCCGAGCCAGGGCAGGAGGTGGAGTGAAAGAGATCTCATGACAACAAGCCTGGATCACAAGTTGCACAAACTGTGAAGGGTGTTGTTCGTTTTTGCACAAAAACCCAAAGGGGGCATGCTTGTGCCCGTCGCCCACTCCGGGGCACATGTGAACAAGTGAACGAAGCGCAGAAATGTTGGTGAGGAACCTGATCGAAGCTGGCCTAGAACCTCCAAGCATGCACATGTCACCGCAGAAAGCCTCCAGGGAGGCCTGACAAGACTGAAACTCTGGAAGAGATTCAAGGCAGCTCCAAAACAGGGAGCCATCAGGGTTCTCAATGCAAACGAAGGCCCCTTTAGCGAGGGCCCACACGAGAACCTTGGCACAGAAGCGGAAGAGGCGATTTTCTGCTTGAACCTGCGCCGACTGTCTAGGGTTAAGGTCTGCAAGACCCCAGGGCTTGTCATGCGACCTCAAAGGCGGGCACTTGTCAACTGCTGGGTGTGAAGACGGCAATGACCTGGCACGGGCTTTGTTCGCAGTGCGACAGGGAGGCCGGATGTACACAAAGGTCGGCCCAAAGTCCTCTAGAATATGCAAAGCAAAGTCCTGGCCAGTGGGACTCGACAACTCACAAACAAGGGGCTGGTGCTTGTGTCGCCCCGGAACCACATGTTGATCGATCGCTATGGTCTGCCATCCTATTCTGTTGAAGCTTGAGGCCAAAGCCCCATCACCTGAGAACACCTGAGCGAAGGAGGCCGAAGCGCGAGGGGCGCCATCCGTGCCATGCAGCAGCCTAGGGGGATTAGGGTTAGGGTTCTGCAAGTCACCAGGCCCAGGCAGGCGAAAGCCCAAGTCGATCAGGGCTCCCTGATCTTCGGAACTGGCTTGATCGGAAGCCTGCAAGCTATACGCAACTAGAATAACCCTACGACCCTTAAAAGGACAGGTCTCATGCCGCAAGCGCTTGGCACAGAACAGAGCTGGATGCTGTGACACCGGAAGGAGGGCCCCGAGGGCCGAACCTGAATCGAACTCACGAGTTTCATACCTGAGGTGAGGATTCCGAGGAACCGTAGCGGGCCATTCGACCCAAAGATCGCCTCCTGAAAAGTCGGTCAAACCGACTACCAGGTTATCGCAAGGAGCGTTCAAAGCATCAACGTGCATGGCAGTTGAAACGGAGTCAAATAGAATGATTGATGTGAAAATGTGATCGGCATGAACCTGGCGAACGAACTTGCAAAGGACCGCTGTCGAATTCGGATACAGCTGGGAATTACGTCTTAGTGAAACCTTGACCCGGCAGTAGAGTCCAGTGGTAAAGGACCCACCGGTGCTGTTGCCTTGATCCCGAGACCCACTATAAACCTCCTTAGGAAGGAAATCGAAAAGCTTTACAACATCCTCGGCAGTCACTGACCGATCCAGCTTGAGAAGGCTCTCCGCAAAGGATTCGGCGGTGTCAGAAGATTGGCTCCCATCCCGAGGAGGTGGACTTCGAGATCTAGCAGGATCATCTGAGGATTCCTTGAGTCAGCTGCCCTTGTTCGGGCAATCGCAGCCGGCATGCTCTTTGAGGCAAAACCAGCAAAGGTGATATCCCTTGGCGCACCGTTGTCCGGGCTTTTTCTTGGCCCAACACTTGCCGCGGCTGAATAGGAAGCAAAGAGGCTTGCCATCCGCAGTCTTCGTGTGAGCACCGTCTGGGACGGAGATGTTCGCCGATGAGTCCGAAGGGGCCGTCGTCTTGCCTTTGTCCTTCCCCTTCCCTTTGCCTTTCCCCTTTCCGTTGTTGGGGGTGTAAGGTTCCCACCGAGGAACTGAAGGAACTCGAATCTCGGGCTGAGGGACGAGGTAGGAGAGGACATCGCTTGAGGAGCTGAGGCAAGTCGGCGTGCTGCCCGGCCGGGATACAATCTTCCCTCGAACTTCTTCTGCAAGGAGGACCCAAAGGCGCTTATCGGCATCAAGAATTTGTTGAAGGCTGACTTGCTTCATGCTCTTCGGGACCTCGCGCTCGCGGACGGTGTAGAGGTACGTGTGCCAAGTCTCAGCAACCTGGAAGCTCACCAAGCCAGCAAGGTCCATGGCAAGAGCCTTTCTCTGAAGGGCCATGCGAAGCTTCCACTCGCCCGCCGTGGAGCATTCGAGGTCGTCCCCCTTTGTTGCTACCCGGAGTTGGCCGTCTGATCCCAGGGCGAAGGTCTTGGCCTGCTTGATTTGCAAAGACTCCTGGGCGCGGCTGGTGCAAAGCTCAGGTCGAATGTAAGTCACTGTCTGCTCTTCCACCATGGTCACGAAGCGATCCACTAACTGATGCGAAGGCTCTGTCTCCGGGGACCAAGTCAATCCTGATAGACGGGCTCGCTGGGACTCGGACCGAGCGACTCGCTCCGACGTAGGGAGCTTCTTGAGAACTGTTTCGGCCCCATGCTCCTGCCTGAGCCGTAGATCACGAATGGCTAGCCCATGAGATTCCCAGAACAAGCGGCGGAGGCACGAAAGCTGCCCCGCATCCGGTGCTCCACTCAGGACAGTGGTGAGGAGATCGATCAAAGGGGTCTCATCGCCATTTCCGGGCTGATACGGAACACTGAAAGCATACTGCCCAAACGTTGTGAAGCCAGCACTTATCAAGGCATCCACGCTGGTGGCCGAAACCCCGAGCTGCAAAGCTCGCCGCTTGAACTCAACAGCTGAGTCCAACTCGGAGGTGGCCATGGCTCAGCTATGTGGTCGCTGTAAGCCGCCGCTGCCCATAGTTTGGCTCAATGGATGACACATGCCAGGCCAAGCGCACTGAAGGCGTGCAGGGCGTGTCACACACAGCATAGGAGACGACACGATGCTGAAGCTTTGGTTTCGCAGACAGCGAGGCTCCAGAAACGATGAGGGATAGTCGGTTTCGTCATAGACGAGCACCCTCCGCTGTATTTGCCAGGGAACTCGGTCCCCTCCGATGGCACAGCTCCCACAACACGAAAGAGGGGGCACGGTTTCACCACGATGTGAAACCCCCTCCGCTGTATTTGCCGGGGAACTCGGTCCCCTCCGATGGCACAGCTCCCGCATCTCGAAGGAGGGGGCACGGTTTCACAACGATGTGAAACCCCCTCCGCTGTATTTGCCAGGGAACTCGGTCCCCTCCGATGGCACAGCTCCTGCAGCCCGAAGGAGGGGGCACGGTTTCACCACGGTGTGAAACCCCCTCCGCTGTATTTGCCAGGGAATTAGGTCCCCTTCCGATGGCACGATCCCAGCGAATCCAATTGCCTGGGAACGACACGATGCCGGGCAGTGTTTCATCAAAGATTGATGGGCCCGGACACGTCAAGAGTACGAGCAGCACCGTGAGCAAGCCCGCGCCGGTCAGATCAAAATGTGCACAACATTTTCGAACTAGGCTCCTGACCGAATCTCAGTCCTTCGAGAAAACTACGCTACAGTGCTTGCAGGCCTGCACGTCTCCCTCTTGCGAAGTCACACCCTCCAAGCAGGAGTAATGACGATTGAGGGGGCGGCCACACAAAAGCTTCTGCAGGTCAAAACTTGCGTGCATGATCCCAGAGATATTGTGGACATACAAGTGCCGTCGAGGAACCGAAGCCAACGATTCAGGGACCGCGATCTCCTTCACGCGGTCACTCGGCTCAAAAGCTGTCGAGGGATCAATGTCGTTCAAGTCCGGCTCGGATCCAGACTCAGAAGGTACGTACTCACCTAAGTCGGGGTCCTCCTCTTCGCCTGAAGTCTCACCTAGAAGCTCCATGACACGGCGAGCCCTCCCGCGATCAGGAGAAAAGGAGCCATCGAGGATCTTGTCCAACAAGCGGCGAGTCTGGACGGCGAGCGGAGTGTAGCTGTCTCTGCTGTAGATGAGCACAGACCTGGACTCCCTATCGAAATGGTGGCCCATCAGCTTTTGGTCACGCTCGCTCCACCCTCCATGTTTGCTTATCCATGAGAGAAGGGTGGCCTTCAAACCATGAGATGTGATGCCCTCGACTTCGCTGGGCGACGATTCCGCCTTGCACAAGAGGTCGCGAAGCCACAAAGTAGCCTCGGTGGAAGACATAGGCGCCTTGCCGAATTCGCCAGTCCTCTCGCAGTAAGTGGGCAAAGCAGGGCCCGTCGAGTCGAGGCCGAAGAGACGGCGCGAAGCTAACCAAGCATCCGCCCACGGCTTATGGTAGAGGCCCCTCCCTAAACATATCAGGGGGAGCAAAATCGACCTGTCACGTGCAGCATGCGAAGTCTTGTGTTTTGAAGTTGCAGTTTCTACCAAGTAGATGCGACCAGCACTCGAAAGAGAGATATCAGCCAGATGGAGAGAATCATCCCACCTAGCACACGAGTAGAGGGCGAAAAGGACCTGGCCCCCTATCAACGAATCCAAGCTGGGGGCAGACTCAACCACGTGCTTCTCGAGGGCCCACACCTGGTCAGCCGTGAGGACCTCGGATTGTTTGGTGGGCCTCTTCCGAGCCATCTCCCCACGAGCCAGACCTTCGCACCGCGATGAAAACTCGATCTCCTTCGGTAGACCCTTGATCTTAACAACCCCATGAATGAATCTGATGGCAGAGAGCACCGACGAGGCGGCCGTGGCTCCCCGTTTCTGCTCCCTAAGAAGGCTCAGGTACTCATAAAGAATCTCCTCCTGGAAATCCAAAGGAGGAACCCCTTTGTCGTTGAGGAAGCAGCAGCAGCTCCACAAAGAAGAAACTCGCTTTAAAAGAGTGCCGGTGCTCTTCGAAACAAATGCATCGCGGAAGCTGCGGGCCACCACTTCCTCGTCCTGAAGGGCCCCGGCCGCGTTGACCAAGGCACAACCCAATTCTGATGAAGAAGGGTCCTGAAGGACAATGGTACGAAGCTTTCTCAGCTGCAAGGCACGGACCTCAGACTCATCACGATGTAGATTGCTAAGACGAAGCCTCTTCCTGACGAAGTCCGGATACGAGTGCTTAGGCATGGAAGTCGGGGCCATCACAGCCGGCTGAGCAGAAGGAACAAAAAGATCTCCGACTCCCACAGAGTGATGCTTGAGTGTTGGCTTCAAATGAGACGGCAGAGCAGCCCAAATGCCCTGCTCCCACGGAAACTTCGGAGCAGACTCGGAGATGCTCCTGCTTATGGCCGATGCCAAGAAATTCTCATAAGACATTCTCTGACCATGACCCATCTGCAATTCCGATCGCACCCCCGATGACGATGAAGGCTGGGAATGAGTCATCGGAGCAGATATAGAGGTAACGGCCGCAGCCGGCTCAGAAGACGGATTAGCCCATGAGTCATCAGATTCCTCAGCTAAGCCGAACGAACCTGCCGCATCATCCCAAGGAGCTTCTGCCGAATCACCCCCCTCCATCTCAGAAGCTTCGAATGGCATCTGATGGTTCATTGGCTAAGGTTGAGCGCAGAAGAAGCAAGCTCGAAGACGCCAGCTGACACGCAGAAAGTAAAAACGATCAGCTGGAGACATGTGGATCCAGACTAGCCGTACAACATCGTAATGTTCGGCACAGCAAAGAAAGCGACTGGAAGCAGTACTGCCTTCCATGGCTGGACCCACCAAGAAAAAGTTCGCAATACGATTGCCCGAGCTTGATGCGAAAACGGTGCACGGGCACTCTCTTCAAAGCATGTACAAGTTTACAAGTGAAATCATGTCGACATGAAGGAACGGACGTTGTTCCATAAAAAAGTACAAAAGTCATCATGTAAATTCCATGACGATTTCATACAAAAGATTCAGAACTGTTGTTGTTGGTTTGGAATGTCAGCAACCAAAGCTTGGACAAATGGAAAACCGCTCGTTACCTCGCTGCCCCACCCAAAGAAAGGTATATCAACTTCGTTGACGCTGACCGTCTTCTTGTAAACTTCCGTTGTTTCAACATCTGTGCAAAGCTTGTTCAAGATGTCTCTCGACAAGAAGTCCACCCTTGGATGATGCCCCAAGATAACTGTATGTATGACTCAACGCATGACTGTATGACTGTATGATGACTCTGTATGACTCGACTCTATGTAAATTATATATACGGACCACGGACTGCAGACTACAGATACAAGTAGGACTCGGACTGGGACTGAGACTCCAAGACTCTGAGCAGAAAAAATTGTTGCTGGCAAGTTGCACGCTCTGCCGGCAAGTCTTCACCTCCACCAGGCCGCTGGACTCCAGGACTTCCACCGGCGTCTTGTTGTTAAACTTGTTCGGCCGGCCTCGGCCGGCTGTCTCCGCTTTGTTGTCTGTAGGTCCTGGAGGTTGCTCTCGAGACTCCCGCCTCTCACTTGACAGATGCTTGCTGACAGCAGAATCGGGAAACTTGCTGCCAGCAGGAATCGGATTCTGCGCTTGCTGTCCGCCTCTGGCTTTGTTTTTGGGCGCAGGCAAGTTGGCACCACTGCCGCTGCTTGGGTTCGGCCGCTGGGTTTTCCTTGGCGGACTATCGCCCTCGTCCAGCAAAGTGCTCCTCACCCCGTAGTCGCCGTCCTCGTCCGAAGACTCAGCCAGCCTCGGCAGCGCTTTGTCCTTCAGGTCTTCCTGGCTGTCAGCCGCAAGCACGCTTGACTCGTTCGCTTTCTCGGCAAGTGCGTTGTGCAGGCGCTTCTTTGAGGAGGAAAACTTCAAGCTGTGCTGACCCTCATGGATCTCGTGCTCGCCGTTGTCGATTTCTTCCATTTGTCGAACACCTGTCTTCTCGGTGACGTTCACGTCCCAGATGCCCTCGCGGTTTTTCCTGATCATCACGACCTCCCGTTTTTTTCCGTCTATGACCTTTTTCGCCACCTTCAAACCCTTCTTTTCTATGAGGCCTGGGTGCTCCTTCTCGAAGAGCGCCCGGTCCCAGCACACGTAGCCCGTCACCACCTCAGTCGAAGCCTCCTTGAACTCCTCCACAGACTTCTTTCTGGCAAGCTCCAGGCGCTGCTTGGCGGAGTCCATTGTCTTGCCCCTGAACCGCGCTTTGCCTTCGTTGAGCAGCTCCAGCATGGCACCTCGAGCTGCTATGAACTCGGCCTGCAGCTGCGGATCTCTTTTCATCCGATTGTTGACAAACTCTTCGATGGATTCGTCTCCGAAGGCGCCGTGCTGGTACGTGAGCTGGCAAACCCTGTCGTGCTTGGACTGAGGATCCTCTGGGGTGCCTCTATGCCACACTGTGAAGCGGCTTTTCGACAAAAAGCCTGCCCTGATTTCGTTTAGGTCGCAGTTCTTGCGACCGCAAGCGATGCAGCTGCGCACCTTCAAGAAGACTTGTCCGTCTACCACCGTCCCGGCGGCGGAGTTTTGACACAGAGCTGTCGAAGCAGTGTTTGCCCCCTCTGAGCGTTCTGAGCGGCCGGCGACGGATTTCAAGTCCTCGTCCATGGCTGACAGCCGAGAGAGACAGGCGAGCACACAACAAGGTGACAGCCGAGTGCCCAACAGGCTGAAAGCTGAGCACAAAACAGGCTGGCAGCCGAGCACAACAACAACAACAACGCAGCCAACTTCAGCGCAGCGGCCCCCGTCCGCACTTGCTCACCAGGGCCAGGCAACTCTCGTCAGCCTAGTCTTACCACCTACTGCGTTTCAGGCTCTCTCCAGAGGACTGTAGACGTCTGTCAGACTCCTAAGACTTGACTTCACTACTGATAGACTGATAGATAGTTCAACTTGGGGCCACTTTGACTTGAGCCCATGGAAGCATCCACATGTCACATGTCACATGTCACACGGAGTTCCCAAGCATGAAGACAGAATGACAGAACTGAACATAACATAACATAACTGAACGTGACGTCGGAACACTGTACCACAGCCGGCCTGTCAAGCTGCTCACTTGCTCAATCAAAGCACGCACCGTCACCCACTCACCGGTTTTCGCACTCAGCTGTGTAAAGACGTGGTGCTCGTGGTTCGGCCCTACAGGCCTTCAAACGTCCAAAAACTCAAACAGGGCGAGTTCACAGCTTCACAGCCAAGGCAGTGGGGGCAGCTATGCCACCGCCGCGCCACGGGAGTGCGCCCTGCTGTCCAACTGGCTGTCAGCCGTACACGCGGCCCTTTGCTGCCAGGAGGCGCTAGAACTAGTCCAGGTCGTCTATATCACAAAGCAACCGCTCCACATCATCAGCTGCAGCCGTTTCTTCTTGCTCTTTGTCGGTCCACATGTATTGCGGAAGGTGGGAATATAGCGACAGAAACAATGCCATCAAAATTGTGCTGGCGAAGGCGTTGCCACCAAGGTCTTGCTGCTGGTGGTCAGTCACCTGCAGCTCCGAGACTTCTGGAAATCCTTGCAACCTCAAGGATTCCTTGCCCGTCAGAAGTCGGTTGTGAAGCACCAGGCCCTCTTTGCTGCGTGCCAAAACCCAGATTTTCTGGGTTGGCAGCATCGTGAAAGAGGGGCGCAGTCCGACAGTGGACAGCTCCAGAGCTGTCTTCCTGAGACGGCCCGAAAGTGCAACATGCGGCGCGAGTTTTTTTTTTATGCTCTTGTGGTGACTTGTCTTGTTCCTGGCTTCGTTTTTTTTTTTACTGTGTGGCTGTTGCCGTCGGCTGGGCTTGAGTCTGTATCGAGTCTGCACAAAGTCTGAGCCACGTCAGAAGAGGCCGCCGGCGTCTCTGAATCTGCGTTTCGTGAGGTCCTTCTTCTTTCTTCTCTAGACTTTGCTTGTGTCTTTTTTCTTGCCTTTTGGAGCATTTCGCACAGCACTTTGGCAAGTCGACCGCAGATCAGCGGGCAGTGCCGTTGCGAGGTGCCGTCAGCGCGGCGCTGGCTGTGCTTGTCGCGGGCCTCGAGAAGGTGCACCTCGGGGTCGCGAGCACTCTGACTTGTGCTGCGGTTCTGGTCACGCGAGTGGCGCGCACGATGTCCTTTGCTTCTTTCCACGTCATTCTGTCCCTTCAGGTCTGACGATGTTTATTTTTTATATGCGACATGCGGACCGACTCGGGCGCAGGCGCCCTTGGCAGCTCGAGTACGTCCCCGTGTAGATGGAGCATCCTGGCTTGGTGTGTGGGATTTCGCTTGCTGCCATACTTTTTTTTCTTCGCTGCAGCGCTTGCCTGAGCCTATGTTCGTAGAGCTGGATTTGTTGTGCCATGGATGACGGCCACGCCCCATGGATGGCCTCGGCTCACGTCAGGTTTTCTTGCTGTCGTGCATATTGTGTGCTGCATTTTTTTTGGTCGGCCGTGCCTCCTTGTAGACGATGATGGGAGGCCGATGTCGTTGGCTCGCTGTCATGCGGATCTCCTCGGTCAATGCCTGTTGCAGGCGTGGCGTCGGTTAACTGACGTGGCTCGATCGTTGAGTCGGCTGCGGGGCCCGGCGTTGCGCTGCTCGATGTTGCTCCATGGCTGGCTTGGCCTGTCTGCAGGCATTTCGCTTCTGTGAACGACATGCTCACGTGTGCAGTCGAACAGCTCGAAGGCGTACAAGTGTCGGTTGAGCGTGGCGGGGGAGCGGGCCATAGGTGGAGCACGTCTTCGATTTCTGGCTGTTGCCGGACTAGTGGTTCTGGTATCTACGCATGCTTGTCTGGTTCTTTCGTAGCTTTGCGGGTTGCTTATGCACATTCCACGGATCGGTGGCTAGCCTTTTGTAGTGGTTTGATCGCTGAGACGTTTGAAGCACGCAAACGACTTGCGGTGTGAAGGCATGCAGACTCTTTCGTTCGAGTGTTGCTCGGGACTCTGGTGTTTTTTTTT
>CAJNDT010001220.1:0-72720 GCA_905221615.1 Symbiodinium sp. CCMP2592 | reverse complement strand
TTTGAACTTTTGCTACTTCGTCTTGAACATTGAAGAGTGCGAGGAGCTGGTTTTTAGCAGAAGGTGCCAAGGAGTGTGCTATGTTGAGCCGCGTGCGCGGGTCAACCAAGCTTCGCCTTTCTCCTTAGAGGAAGTTTTGGAGTTGCATGGGATAGTACACCAGGCTTCTGACGACTGGGATGCAGTCTTTGCTGGAGCAGTGTTGACCGCCATTTACTTGAGGTCACGATGGGCTGATTTGCAGTGCTGTGAGGACTTACAATTGGACCGCGATGCCGTGGGTCGATTGTGTTACATCGATCTGATCACCGGGCATCACAAGTCAATGCAGTCGAGGCAACATCGACACCAGTTCTTGACTATGACCGGGCCGTGCGTTGGGGTCACATCGAACCAATGGGTTGAACGTTGGCTTTGCCGGTGCGAGGCCGTGGGTTTCAAGCCTTGCACAGGTGGATGGCCAGTTATGCCCGCGCCTGATGTTACGGGACGGCCGACGGTGCGTCCGCTCTCGTCAGGTGAGATGACAGCTTGGATCAGGAAACTCCTTCCGGGCGCGGCGGAGGCCGACAGAAAGCTGTCCAGCCATTCTGCGAAGTGCACGTTGCTTTCTTGGATGGCGAAATTCGGAGCATCCCAAGATGTCAGGGCGTGTCTGGGATATCACGTGGGGACCAGCAAGACTGTTTTCCGCTACAGCCGAGACGCGGCCGCAGGTCCGCTTTTTGAGCTAGGCCGGATGCTGCAGTGGGTGAGGGATGGCCGCTTCCATCCCGACAACACCCGTTCGGGGAGGTTTACATCTGCAGAAGAGCTTGAGCAGGCTTGGTGGGACCAGGTGAGGGATTTGCCTCCCTCGAGTGAGGGGAGGAATCGCGATCTGGAAATCTCGCTGCCTGAAGACATGCAACCTCAAGCAGATGGCTTACATAGTCTCGTCGAAGGATTGGGCTTCGACCACGACGACCCCGAGGAGCGACTTTCTTTGTCTGGGGGCATTGGCGACTCCTTGGCAGGATTGGACGATGAAGGGGCACGGGATGCCGCTAATGAAGATCCTGACTCTTCGGCAGAAGGGGCCTCTAGTTCTTCAGAGAGCGATGGGAGTGGAGCGGGCCCCAGACCGCCGCGGCTGTTGCACCCTCCTTCAGCACCTGAGGGAACCAGTTTCGTCAGGCATGCAAAGTCCAGGATCTGTCACTTGAAAAAGGATGGAAAAGTGCGGCGACTGATGTGTGGAAGGCCGCTCTGCCAAGCATATGTTGCCCCGGGCCTAATGAGGTATGATACGGGAGTGTGTAGCCAGTGTATGAGGTCGGCAGCTGCTGGCAACTGAGAAAATCGGTTCTCTGTCTAGTGAGCTGTACTGCTTCGTTTGAGCTGAGGGCGCCGAGGGAATTCACTTGGTGAGTTGTCGTGGGCGTGCTTGCGGTTCAACTTGAAGCTTTTGTGATCTCATGTTGGTAGGCACTAGCAGTCTGATTATCACATGAGGGCATTGCACTTTTTGTTTGTGGTATCTGCTCAGTTTCTCCGCGCGATGGCTTTAATTGACAGTGAGGCTTCGCTCAAACAAAGGTGCCTGCCCGTGGAGGGGGATGACTCCCTTTTCGAGTCTCTAAAGGACAATGGAGTGAAGACGCTGCGTCAGTTGGCATTTGCACTGGGGAGCCCACAAACTCCACCGTCCGATGATTCTCTGAAGGACCTTGCGGCTAAGGTTTACAAGTGTGCCGAGGGTACTCAGCCTACGATCGGACAAATTGCAAATGTTCGCATGCTTATCTTCGAGGCCTCTACACTTGTAGTGGCACAGTTGCGAGCACAGGCGACGGCGGATGATTCCGATCTTGCAGGTCGCAAGCTGCCGCATGTTGAAAAGCAAGCGCGTTTGACTTCGCAGAAGGCCCGACTTCCCGGGCTGCTGATAGAGGGAGAGCTGCAGCCCAGCTACGCGCTGGTAGATGCTTGTGCCCTGATGTCAGAGTCGAACAGCATTACTTGGATCAGCCCCTCGCGTTGCACTAAGCGTGATGCTGAGGTGCAACAGCTAGGGAAAGAGAAAACCTCGTTGGGACAAATTGAGGCAGGCACCTTGAAGGTCAGTTCGAGCAGCAAGTTGCCTGATGCTGATACAACCACTGCCTTGCAGCTTCTGTATTGCTTCCAGAGGCGAGGGTTGGCATTAGATCAGTGCAGCCTCATCGGCTGGTCGGACCATGAGTGGTACGTACAGAGCCTTATGTCCTATCTTCATGGAGAGCCGGTGTCAGGAGCCAGGCCCGCGATCGCCCAGGTCATTCGGGCAGACCGGGAGGCTTGGACACTGATGAGCCGTGAGATCGAGGGACCAATTGGGGTGAAGGATGCGGCTGGCGAGCTGGTGATGGCGGCTGCTTTGAGGCGGTTGGCCAAAGACCCTCGCGTAGTCGTTCATCTTGTTACGGCACCGCAGCCGCAGAAAGTCGCTCCACCGCCTTCCATCCCTACCGACTCGGCTGCTGCCGCAGCTTTGGCTGAGAAGGCTACCAAGAAGAAGAAGCGCAAGCGTCTTACCGGCCTTGTACCGGAGTCTTTGAAGGGATGTGTCACCAAGATCAAGGCCGGGCCCATTTGTTGGGCTTTTATTTTAACCTTGCCGAGGGGTGTTCGCTTGAAACCAAGAAGGATGCCCATGGAACAAAGTGTGCAAAGGGATACCATGTTTGCGCCGGATGCCACAAGCCTGGCCACAGCTTTCCAAACTGCCGGAAAGGAGGCTCGTGACAGGTTGAGGAGACTCCCGCTGCCTCGAGTGAAGCTTCGCGAGCCTCGAGTGATGTGGAGTCTCTTGCCGCGTCAATTTTGCAAATGCCTGCTCCTTTCGATAAATCTTCGCTGTCGCAGCTGATTGAGCTGCTGCCGATGCAAAGCCCTCCACGGGGGAGTGTTGGACGCTCCTTCGCTGCCGGGGCGTATGCAAAAGGGGGTCTGTATGGCCTTCACTCAAATACCAAGCTTTTTCCAAATGTGTGCGCTGTCTTTGCGGCGCAAATCCGGAGTTTGGCTCCGGGCGAGTGCTTTACAAGCTTTATTATTCTAGATGACTGTTCCGCCGAGGTACATCGCGATTCCAACAACGACGACTCCCACTGCAACATCCTGCTGAAGTTGTCCGAGTTTCAGGGCGGGGCCGTTTGGGTAGAAGGTGATGGTGACATTGAGGTGACTGATCCAAAGGGACGCGTCTTGAAGGGTCATGAGTTGTCTTGGGAAAACAACAAAATCACTTTGGATGCGAGGAACTTGTATCATGCTACACTCCCCTGGACGGGGCGACGACTAGTGCTGGTAGGATACAACGTCAGGGACTTCCAAAGACTGCCGTGTGACGATCGCCAGAGGCTGATTGACATCGGCTTTCAGTGCCCATCGCAACCCGCGCCTTCCCCCCATAGGACCCTTGGGTTTAGTTCCCCCTCTTCGGGTGTTGCTAGCGCTGCCACTTCAAGTGCTGAGACCAGCTCTACCCCCGAAGTGCCCGCCAAGCTGCCTGGAATAGGGTGTGGTTCTAGCCCAAATAGGCCCGTCGCTCCGCACGTGCGGACGCCGATCAAGCGTGATCTTCAGGAGAGGTCCAGAAGCCCGGTGAATGCCGATTCTCAGGCAAATGTAGGCCATGTCGGGGACTACATTTTCCTTGAAGTAAATGGTCGCACTGCCGATCTGCATCGTGCTGCCAGAGCTGCAGGCCTGCGACATATACTGTGCAGTGCGCCCCCATCTTTCGTGCATGGGGTCAGGTGTCTACCACTTGACTTGGGCAACGACTTGGAGAGCTTCCAAAAACTTGTCGAGGCCGAGAAAAAGCGACTCGCTCTTGTCTGGTGCGAGCTGCCGTCTCAACCGTGCTCCTCTTGGGCTGCAAATCTTTGCGCCTTGGGTGAGCTTGCCGCCAGTCTTGAAATTCCCTTTGTCATAGCGGGTTCTCCAAAATCGCAATTTTGGGATGATCCATTCGTCCTTCAGCTGATTCAAAGTTTCCCTTTGCAGTTGCACCGATGTGACCTGTGTTGTCATGGTGACGGCCGCCCTCGGCCTTACCAAATGGCCACTGCACAAGGGGATTGGTCAGCCTTGGCCCTCAAGTGCTCGGGCTTGCATTCACACGCACCGTGGGTGCCGCGAAAGACTGGCGATCCGCCTCCAGGTTTGCCCAGTCTTTTCTGTCAACGTGTCATCGCCAAAGCCAAAGCTGCCCTTCTCCAGTCAGGAGTTCGTGAGTTTGGCACGGTTTCTCAAACTCGAGAGTCCGATTCCACCTTCGATGGCAGGTTGGCGTTGAACGCCTTGCCGCGCGGCCGACGCAACCCTGCTTTAGTGCAAGAGTTTGTATCCTTCAAGTTCGTGGCTGTGCCTGCTGACCCGCCGTCGGCCGATGAATCTTTACTTGCTGGACTGCCTAAAGGAGCTCGGGTCTTGTCTCGCCTGACCTTTGATGGGGGCTACGAAGAGGCTTGTAAGACCTTGAGCATATCCTCCGGTGAAGTTTCCATTGCAGATGGCAAATCAGAACTGCTTGAAGGTGAGTTGATTAGAATTGGCCTGCCTTCCGAACCCGAAGCCTTCGTGCAAAGAGCAGTGCAAGCCGGCCACCCTAGGGACGGAAGTGCACATGTCTCGAAGCTTGTCGTAAATGCAATCAAAGCGAACTTCAGCGACCCGCCGGCGCAAACTGTCACCTCTCGTGCTGCTGCTCTTAAACATTGGACTGCACGAGCCAAGCAATTAGAGCAGAAAGAGGAGGAGTTACACCGGAGTTTGCCGGAGCACCTTCGTTTTCTGCTGGAGGGCAAACGGTTGCTCTTGTGGCAGGAAATGCACGAAGCAGCTGGATCTCCAGATGACCAGCTAATCACCCACATGTGTGATGGATTTAAGTTGTCTGGTTGGTTATCGCAGGGAGGGCTTTTCCCTCCGAAGGTTAGGCCACCCTCCTTTTCGGTTTCCACACTTAGTTGCTTAGCAAAAGGTCTGAATCAGTCGACGATTGCGAAAATGCGTGTCCGGCAGGATGAAGACTTGGAAAAGGCAACTTGGCAGGAAACTGAGAAGGAACTGCAAAAGGGTTGGATTTTTGCTGACACAAAAAGTTGCATAGAGCTTTGCGCTCTGGCCCGCAGATTTGGAATCAGACAGCTTGACAAAGTGCGTGTCATAGACGATGCCAGCATTTGTGGCATCAACGCTACCGTTGGCTTGAAGTATGGTTTCCAAATGCATTCCATTGATAGATATGCTGCGTGGATCTCCAAGGCGCTACGCATCAATGAGGGCAGACTGCCTGCCTGCAAAGGTCGTGTATACGACCTTAAGAGTGCGTACAAACAGTTTGGAATCCATCCTACAGACAGGGAGCTTTTCAGATTTGCAGTTAACAAACCAGAAGAGGCGGAGCCCATGATTATGGGAGCAAACTCCTTACCGTTCGGTGCGGTGGGAAGTGTTGCTGCTTTCCTCCGTATCTCGTTGAGAATCTGGCTGATAGGAGTGAGGCTGTTCAGTATCTTCTGGACCGCATTTTTCGATGACTACGGAGTCACGACTCGCGATGAGCTTGTTGCCAACACAGACTCTTGCATATGTGCCATTTTCGATCTTCTTGGAGTTGAATTTGCTCGGGAGGGCAAAAAGGCACCACCGTTCTCACGAGACTTTAAACTGCTTGGAGTCAGAGTCGATTTGAATGATGCACCTCGGGGGATTGTGCGAATCGGCAACACTGCCGAGCGTCGCGAAGAACTGAACGTGTTCATCGAAGACATCTTGCAAGCCAATTGTCTCGACCTTAAGACCGCTGAAAGGCTCCGCGGCAGGTTGGTGTTTTTCGAGGGGTTTGTTTTCGGGCGAATGTCGAATTCGGCCATCCGAACTGTGGATCGAGCGGCCAGGGCGGGACTCACCTCGAAGAGGCTGCCCGAGGATGTTAGAAAGAGCCTCGTTGTCATTCGCGAGAGGCTGAGGGTGGCTGAGCCTGTGACCATCGCTACCAAAAACCATCACTCTTGGCTTATCTTCACAGATGGAGCCTGCGAAGGCGAGAAGAAGCTAGGATCCATTGGAGGAGTGATCGTGGGCTTGAGTGGCCATCCGATATCCTTCTTCAGTGAGCAAGTCCCACAGGATATCATGAAGATCTTGTTGAGCAACTCGCAGAATCCCATTTTCGAACTTGAACTTCTGCCGGTCCTAGTTGCCTATAGGCTCTGGGGCCAGTGGTGCAGATTTTCTCAAGCCGTTTTTTACTTGGATAATGAAGGTGCTCGCCATTCGATAATAGCCGCGGGAGGAGGCGCCGATCTCGCTCGTGTGATTATCGATGGCATCCTCTCGAAGGAAACTTCCCTTCAAATCCACGCATGGTACGCCCGTGTACCTACGCATAGCAACATTGCAGACTCCCCGAGCAGAGGTGAGTACGAAGGTCTCTTGAACATTGGATGCTCAAGGCTTCGCGTCGACTGGGATGCGGTGGCACGGCAGTGTTTTCCATTGGGGTGACTCAGACTGCCAGCACCTTGCCCCAGCTGCGAAAAGATGAGTCCGATTGCAGAGAGTCTTCATGTTTACTTTTTATATTGGAAAGAGTGGATTGTTGAATTCATACTTTTTGATATTCAACTTTCACATATTCCTTTGAAGTTTTCACGGTGCTTCGGAAATAAGGTCGAACTCCTCTAACAAGGATGAAACCTTTATTTCCAAAAGCAAATTTCGTTTGAACGAAATTAGTGAAAACTTTTACTTTTGAAATTTTTCCTGCTGTTCGGCATGACTCTTCTTTTTGAGTGCATGACGATCATAGCCTGAGGTGTTGTACGATGTCTTTGTTGCCGTGCATGCATCCTCAAGCTTTTCGAGCAGGAAAATTTTTGTCCCGCCCTCCCACCCTTGGGCAAGTGCCCACCAAGTCGGGGGAGAGTGGGCCTATCCCTGAGCCTATGACTCAGACTGCCAGCACCTTGCCCCAGCTGCGAAAAGATGAGTCCGATTGCAGAGAGTCTTCATGTTTACTTCTTATATTGGAAATAGTGGATTGTTGAATTCATACTTTTTGATATTCAACTTTCACATATTCCTTTGAAGTTTTCACGGTGCTTCGGAAATAAGATAGAAATAATGAGCCGGGACTGCCGAACGCGGTTTTGAAAATCTCCTCCTTTGAGCAAGGGGGACTGTGGATCGAATCTCCTCGCGGCTCTGTTGCTTGCCCTGATCCAGGCCACCCCGAGCTCCTGGGAATCGTTCTTGACTTTGAGAGCCGAAGGATAATTTTTGATCCAAGTGGTAGACATTGTCAAGCTCCATGGAGTGGGGGCCCAAGGGTCACGCTTGTTGCTTATGCCATACGCGACCACCACAAGCTTCTTGACGATCAGAAGACACGGCTTACTGACCTTGGTTTCAACCTCCCTGGATGCCCCCCGGTGTGCTGCCCTACGGCCGGTCCCGCGGCAGCCACCCTTAAATCTGGTTTAGGTCCCAACTCTTCGGCTAGGCCACTGCCTGGGGTCCCGTCCCGTAACATGCAAGGAGTTGACCGAATGCACAAGGTAGCCGTGGGCGTTCCTTGGAAACCTCAGGAGTTCATCGAGCAAGCGCTGAAAGCTGGGCACCCCCGTCACCTCTTGGACGGCGTGCCTTCACACTCCAAAGCGACCATCGATCGCCTTGCTGACATGTCTCTCTACGAGATAGGGGCCCAACGCACCGAGAAGCTCCGGCATTGGATCAGCAAGGCCCGTGAGTTGGAAGCCGAGGAAGAGGAGCTGCGTGACACTATGCCGCAACACTGCAAGCGGGTCCTGGGCCGGAAGCGGCTAGTCCTCTTCAGGACCATGCTCGAGGAGTGTGGCCACGAAGATCTGGAGATTGCGAACGACATCGCCAAAGGTTTTGACCTCAGCGGTGCTATCCCGAGGAACCCTGCCTATCGCCCCAAGTTGTCGACCGCTTCGCTATCTGTCTCAGACCTACGGAGTTCCGCGGCTGTGATGAGAGAGGCAACTCTTCTTGCTACCAAAAGCTCCGGTGACGCAGAACTTGACGAGGCTCTCATGGTGGCCACTGACAAGGAGGTCGCCAAGGGGTGGTTACGAGGGCCCATCGACCCCGCGTCGCTGGGTCCCAATGCTGTTCTCTCGCGCCGCTTCGGCGTCTGGCAGAACGGCAAGTGTAGACCTATAGATGACTTCAAGGCGTCTGGGGTCAACTCGACGACTTCGGCCGAGGACTCGGTGACTGTTCACACGGCGGATGCGATCGCCGCTTCTATTGCATACCGCCTTAAGCGCGACCCAAAATGCCGACGACACGGTGGGCTAGAGATGAAATCTTATGACCTTCACAAAGCTTATAAGAATCTTCCCTTGAGCACTTCGGCAGTGGAAGAAGCTTATCTTTCAGTGTACAACCCCCGGTCGGGGAAGGCAGAGATCTACGAGCAGTGCGTGCTGCCCTTCGGCGCTCGCGCGTCGGTCCACTCGTTCTGCAGAACTTCGCTGGGCATCTGGGCGATAGGAGCAATTCAGCTGGCCTTGATGTGGTCGGTGTATTACGACGACTTTGTCGGCAACGAAGTCCCACCGCTCACACGGCTCTTCGACCTTTGCGCGGAATCGCTTTTCCAAATCCTTGGCTGGGACACGTCTCCAGACAAACCTACCACCTTCGGAAGCGTGGCAAAGGTCTTAGACTTGGAATTTGATCTGCGTGAATCCCACCTCGGCAGCTTCTACATGAGAAACACGGCGGCTCGACGAGAGGAGCTGAGAGAGAGTCTTTCTTCAGTCATTGAGAGAGGGACTCTGGCTAGGAAGGACTGCGAGAAGCTGAGGGGCCGCCTACAATTCGCTGCCAACCAGATCGCGGGAAAGAAAGCTGGCATCGCATTCAAGACCCTGTCCAAACATCTTGCAGAGCGAAGCCCCAACGTCGGAGACAACTTGAGGGCTGCACTTTTGTTCCTGAGGGACAGGTTTCTTGAAGGGCCCCCGAGGGCTCTGAGTGCCAACGTCTTGCATCTTTGGCATGTGTATGTGGATGCCTCTTGCGACAACGATCGCATCGGTCTCGGTGGAGTTCTCATATCGGACAATGGGACGAAAGTTGGACACTTCAGCGAGTGGGCTTCTTCTGAGCTGCGACTTCTTGTTGGTCCCGAGAGCAAGAACCCCATCTTCGAATGCGAATGTTTGGCCGTACTTATGTGCATACACGTTTGGAGAGGACTCCTTAAAGGATGCAACCTCGTCGTCTTCTCGGACAATGAAGGCACTCGTGCCTGCATGATCAAAGGGGCATCCGACAACTCTGTCGGGATGCACATTGTGGATGCCACCCACGATGCCATCGATGCAGTGTGCTGCATACCATGGTTCGAAAGAGTCAATACCGCGTCTAACATCGCAGATGACCCTTCTCGTGGAATTTCAGATGAAAGCCTTGGTCGGCGATTCGAAGTGGATGCGCTGAGCATCGCAAAGTCTGCATTGGTTCCGTGGGGATGAGTCAATCGCTGACTATCCGATGTGTGCATTGCGAATGCACTGTGCATGATGTACTTCTGTACATCATGCGGAGCATCATGGATGCTCGGGGGGACCATCTCACTTCGTCTCGACTTCTCGGAATTCCCCGAGCGACGGCTTTCGCCAGACTTTTAAAAAGAGTGTGTGCCGAGCGTCTTGTCAATCCTTTTTATATTCCATTGGCAACACATACATTGATTGAGATTCCGAATCTATTTTGATTCGAATATATTTCGCTACAGAAATATATTGTATTCTGGTGGGAACATACTGAAACAGAATTTGGAAATAAGGCCTTGGGCACCAGCATCTGGTGCTCGTCACAAGACATGTTGCTTGGATTGTTCGGATGGTCCCGCCTGTTGCGCGTATTGATGTGAGATGGTTTTGAGATCTGGGATGCTGGATCGACCAAGGGACCCTACCCTAAACCGTAAACTTTGAGGTGCAATCCCACCAACGTCGACGCCGCCTTTCCACAGTTCTTCTCGGAAGTCAACTGGCTCCCATCTGTGGAGGCCTTGTCGGGACTCAGCCTGTCCAGCTAGGAAGACCCTGGATCTTCTCGTGAGAGCAGATGTTCTCATATTCTATTTCATGTTTTTCGTACTAAGTTGCATGACATGATTTTGCATTATATTACATTATATTTTTCATTACTTTCCATGATATTTCAATATATTTCATTATATTTCATTATTTTTCATTATAATTTAAGTATATTTCGTTGTATTGAAGTATAGTGCATAATATTACAGTGTATTACGTTGTGTTACTCTATGTTGCATCATTTGGCATTATACTACATTGTGTAACTTCTGCATTTTTTGCACTATTTTGCAGTATATTACATGATTTCGCACTACTTGGCATTGTATTAGATTGTATGTATTGCATTTTTTGCATTACATAGCAGTGTTTTACAGTATTACATTATATTACATTATATCACATTATATCACATTGTATCACATTATTGTATGGCATTATCCATTTTAGTTTTACATTCGAAATTCCAGTATTGCTGCATCGCTCAGGGAGTTGATTTGGCTTCAGCAGGCCACCGCGCGAATGTGGATCGGCGAGGCCAGCATCACTCACAACAAGGTGCATTGTCTTCAACATTCTTCAATGCACCAATATTCAGCTATGTTTTGATCGGTTTCTCAGCCAGCTGCCGTGTGTATTGACTCGAGGTTCGGCTGACCGGAGATCTCGATGGTGCGAACCAGGTGGCTTACGCCCCAGCAGCTGGCCCTGCCAAGTGCCATTTTTGCTCGGATGACTCTGTGCTGCAAGACTCTGACGCATGTGGATGGTACACTCGAGGGTCCTCGCAAGCGGATGGATCTGCTTGGACCTCAGGCGTCATGGGAGCATGGAAGAAGAGAAGCCACAACAAACACTTCTGTTGAGTCATGCAGCCGATGGCCTTGCTAAGTTGGTCACCGTCTACAATCCAGGGCTGGCAGAGCAAAGCCGCACGACACGGCCCCAGTGTAGCGCACGAGCTCCATCTCTCTGGCGCCCCTGTCCAAAGTGCCACTCTGTACCACTGGGTTCAGACCATAGTGCGCGTGCCAAGACCCAGCAACTACACGTTCTGCACTGCAAGGTAGACATTTAAGTATTGGTTTGGCGACCGTGCGCAGAGTGGCAGCGGTGTTCAGGAACACTAGTGAACATTTGTTTGGAGTGTCCTAGAGTGTCGCACAACTCAAGATTCGGTCAAGATATCATTTATCATGTTAATCTGCTTGCGCACTGAGGGAATTTGGTGGCAGCTGCTAGAGCTGTCCTGATCTGCGGCTGCGCTACATGACCTGGGAGGTGTGCCCTGGAGCTTTGCGATCGTAGTAGACGTTCATGTCGGGACTTTTCGCTTGTCGAGGCAGTTGGAGGTCCATCCCACCGTGTCCTCAGCAAGTTCAAGGCGCCAAGTTCACCAAGTCATAAGAGTCAGGGCTAGCCGACTAGCACAGCCTTCGGAGCCGACGAACTCCGATACTCGTGCACAGGCTTGGAGAGCCTCCGATGGGCCGCTCTACCTGGTCTACAGGTGCCAAGATCCAGCTTCTCCCACCTCCCACTCCCCTTTCAGCAACCCTCGTTGTTGCAGGGGCACAGCCTGACAAGGGCTGCACCCCGAGATCGCGGATCGCAATGTTCAATAATTGTCGCACCTCCAGCCTCCTGCAGTCTTGAGGTTGCATTCCTGACAAAGCCGAGCAAAGATGTGCTATTTCACCGGAGGTGACAATCACCTTATTTTTCCAAACACAAAATTTCAAGAACCTTTTGGTTTTGAAATAGTGCTTGCGAAAGTTTCTCTTTTTCTACTTCACGCTTTTCTCACATGTCGTTTATTTTACAGTACATGTGTAGGAGTCGTGCTTGCAGTTGCCTCTGATTTGTGAGCCGCTGAAGCACTGGCTCGCTGCTGGTGGAAGCCCGGCCGTTTGAGGCGGCCGGGAGGCTCGACGAAGGTTTCCCCTTCTCGCAACCAAGCTTTTGTGTGAAGAAAAAAGATGAGCGACTTCTGGATCTCGCAGATTGCGATTGTGACTATTATCACGCTTGCCATAAATACGATTGCAAGTGATTTTATATCTGCGCGAGAAACTTTGAGCACGGTTTGTGTTTGGAAACATAATCGCGCTCTCCTGATGGGCCAGTGATGCTTGCAGACAGTAAGTGCAAGCTGAAGGCATGCCAGGCTGACGTGTTCCTGCGAGGTCCAAATGACATGTACAACCTCACCATGTGCGAGCTTTAGCATTCACATTCACATTCTGTCTTCTGTCTTGAAGCATCTTTCAGTGTCATTGCTGCTGACCCACAGGTTTACATCACCACGAAAGCACCATCGATTGTTCTGGTTCAAAGAGTCCCAGCTGCGGACTGTGAGCCCGCGGGCAGCAGACAGGACGAAACGATCCGACTTGACATCTTCTTGACCCAGCCATTCAGACTGGAGGCAACCTGTAATTGTGTCCTTCGCAGCACGACTGCTGTATTCAGTTATGATTGCACAGGTTTATGTTGATGGCACCCTCATGCCCGAAGAGTCCTACGACACTGCCAAGCCACGGACCTGGACTGGCAGGCACCAGGAAGAGGGGACAACATGTTGCCATCGACATTGATCTACTCTGTTTGACTGATCCATGTCACCTATAGAGACAGGCGGCAGGAAGTCAGTGAAGAGCAACTGCACTTTCCCCTTAGCCATTTTGGCTCAAGCCATTTTGGCTCAAGCCTCGGCTTGAGCGGGAAGGGGTAGGGTAGCCTCGACACATGCAACGCGTTGATATCTCCATTGGACAGGTGACGTTCTCGGCGGTTCTAGACCGTGAACTTGTGTTGCTGCGGGTCGCCGACCTGCTTGCTGCAGGGGGGAGCATCGCCGCTGAGCGACTCCCCCCGAGGCAGAGCCGCCCACCCGGCCGCGGCCTCCTTCCCCGCCCCCTCCGCCTGACCGGCCCCGATCCACCCGCCCGACACCCCAACCGAAGCCTCCGCCCGGCAACAAGCGACCCCGCGACGCAAAGCGTTGGAACCGCGGCTCCAAACGCCGCAACTGAGCGGGGCCCTAGCCTGCGCCTGGCCGCTGCCCTCCCCGGGCCTGCGGCGCGCTGCTGGCCGCAATCAGCGAGTGGGTTTTTTTTAAGTACTTCGCTTCCGTCGGTGCGTCGGTGCCTTAGTGGACGTTGGCTCAGTTTGCGTTACCTTGCACTTGAGTTGAGCCCGTCAGCCGAGCCTTGCGGCGCCAGGTGCCGCTGCTCGCGCCGGGGACCCAGCACAGCTTGCATCCATTGCCGGGGCCTGCGCGAAGCCGCTTCCCGTCCGGTTTTTTTTCCACCAAGGTTGCCCCTCCTGTGCAGACCTTCCTGCTGGAGGTGGCCTGTGTGCGCAACAGCTCCTTTGTTTCGTCGCCATTTTTCTGTGTGCACGCGTGCGTGCGTGCCGGGCCGCCTAAGGCTTGCCGCGCTGCCGGGTGCGGCTGCTGATTTGAAATATCAGTTTTCACGCTTAGCCACACCAGCTTGACCCCGCTGCTACATCAGCCTGCGGAGCTCTGCCTGTTGTTGACCAAAAGCCTACCCCTGTTCGTTTGCGCTGCGTGGTCGACGCCGTGCGCTGTATCCACATATTTACTCTGTACATATGTCGCACCACGCCCCTTCGCCGCCTTCTTCCCCCGCCTCCGCGATGACCGTGCCGGACAGCCCCGATGCTCCACACGAGCTCCTTGACCAGACACCCCTTCAACGCCCCCCTGCGCCTGTGTCGGTCGCCAGCGCTGCCCCCCGGGCTCTGCGCGGTGACGTGACCCCTGAGTTTGCTACCCCTGAAGCTCCAATAAGCTTTAAATAAGGTGACGCCTCTTTAAGAATTATAGGATAAGCGTTAAAGCTTTATTTAGAGCTGATATAATCAGCTTTAATTAAGGCTGACAGTTTTCCATAAAACCGCTTATTATCTCTCTATATATCGATGTATATATCTTTATATTAAATTTGTTTTTTCAGGAGGGCATATGCATGTCCTCCTGCATGCATGATCTGGATCGCGGCGACATTCGGCATGCGTGCTGCAGGCAGTGCAGTTGCAAGAAGCAGCATGAAGGAATATTGGCATGATATTGCCGGATCTGCGATTTTTTTGCTCGAGTGTTTGAAGTTTGTTTTTTGAAGATGCCAGCAATGTCGAGTCGGAGGTCCAATGGTGCCAGCGGGCAAGATCTCGTGAAGACTTTCAGAGGAAATCTCCAAGCTGTGGAAGCTGGAGATGCCCTCTTGTCTTTGGATGCTTTTTGCAAGAAGCATCATGTGCTCATGAAGGAGATTTTGGGCATCACTACTCGGCCGACTGCCGCTGTCATGCGTGAAGCAATGAGCTTGGTGTGGCCAGGGGCACCAAGCTTGGAGCTGAAGACGTTTGCGAATCATCTTCACGAAGTTTACAAGACTCTCTTCACGAAGACTCGCAACATGTCCACAGGAGGAAGGCTGGCCGACAGCATTCAGGACATGTGCTTCTTCATCAAGGAGTTGCTCGGTTTACCAGAGAGCAAGCAGGGGTCCAAGAGGGCAAGCTCAGGCTCTGCCCGGTCGCCCAAAGCCTCTCCGAAGAAGAAGATCAAGCAAAGGCTGGACTCGACATGCCAAAAGGCATCGACAAGGAAACTTGAGGTTCACGTCTCTGTGTCCTCTTCGGATGCAGGTGCAACAGTTAAGAAGGAGCCGGCACAAGCTGCAGAACCTGCATCAAGCCATACGAGAGATGGGCCAAGGCCTCTGCCTACAGGCCAAATCAGCAAGCTATACCAGCAGGCTGCATCGGCCGCCAGCTTTTTCCACACAGATTTGTCAGTACCAACGGTGCTGCGAATTGCAGGTGACAGCCGAGAGGCTGCCAAGATGCACAAGGGGCCTTCTGGTTTTGCTGTGGCAGTGTGGTCCGATGGGCATCAGATCGTGAGCGAGATCCCGAACCTTCTGCTGGACAAAGCAGCTGCAGCCAAAGCATCTCCTAAAGGAAAAGCAAAAGCAGCTAGCAAAAAGAAGCCAGCTGCAGTCATCAAGAAGCCAGCCTGCCTTCCGCAGGAAGATGGAGAATCTCCAGCTGCAGGTGCAGATGATGCTGCAGCAGGCCAAGATCTCGAAGCCCCTGCCGAAGCCGCTCTGGTTCCAGTCGATGCTCCAGCTGCAGATGATGATCAGGATCCGAACTATGGGGATGTGGCGGTTCTCCCTGCAAATGCGGTTCTTCGGAAGGAGTATCGTGCAGCAAACAACACCATGGCCTTTCGCATGATTTGGCGAAACGAAAAGAACAAAGAGTGCAAGAGGCAGATGTTCCAGCTGAAAGGCGGCTCCGCCACCACGAAGGAGCAATTGCATGCAACAGGAGAGGAAGCCCTACGAAAAGCTCGAGCTGGAGAGCCTTTGGCCCAGGTCAGGAGCTGGGCAGAAGAGCAACTGAGCAGCATGCAGCCATAGCTGGGTGCGAGCTGCAATCGAGACTCGACGATCGATGACGATTTCGCTTTGGAGCAGAAATCTTGTGAATGCCTGCATTTTGGATCCATGCTTTTGCAACATTTTTAGATTTGGCATGTGCAGCATGCAACTTGAAGACTCTGTGTCCTTGTATATCTGTAGCTGGCTCAAAGCATGCATGTCCACGTCTCTAGGTTAACATGGCTTGCGAGGTGTTTTCTATATATTAATTCTATAAATACATAAATACACAAATCTAGATATTTTGGCGCTTTGAGGGTTTAAGGGTCTATAGGAGTATAGATTCCTGTTGCCTGCCGGGCCCTCAGTTCGGTTGTGAGGCTGCCTGCCATAGCTTGGAGAGTTCCAAGCAGTGTTTTTTGTTTTCGGGAGGTTCGCCGCCTCCCGGGGTAGGTTTGAAGCCCCTTGCCCCCTGTGCTTGCCCAGGTCGAGACCATGGTGCTCGTGCCGCTCTACTGCGAGGACAAGGACTGATCTGCAGATGTGAGGTGGACTTGTCCATCAGAATGAGATTAAGAAACATAACTTGCTCACATTTCATGTGCCAATATCGAAAATGCTTTCCAATTGTTGAGTCGGGTTTCGACTCTTTTATGGATTGATTTTCATGTCACACGGTGTTTTGTTTTACATGAATCTTTCATGTGCGGTGATTGTTCCCTCTTGCTGGAGGAACAGTTGACAATCTTTATTCGTCCGAACCTTTGGGCTCGGCTCTGCGGAGTCCAAAAGGGGAGGGGGGGACTCATTTGTGTATGGGTCGGAGTGATCGTCATGCGCGATGGGTGACGAGGAGCTTCTGCAAGAGGCTGAACCCAATCTGTCGTGGCAGGATTTACCTGAGTGTGTCAAGAAGGCTCTTGATCAGGAGTCGCGACAGCCCTCTCCCGAGATTTTGTCGAACTTGTTTTCGGATGATTCAGACATCAAAGATTTTGTGGAATCGCGGGACTTACGATGGGTTCAGCTGAGTGGTTCAGTGCATGCGAGATTCTTGAAAAGGTCTGTGCTGATGCATCACAGGCTGCGGATCGTGCCGCGAGGACCAGGGCTGTGCAGGGTCAGCTGGCGCAAACGACTGCATCGATTTCGGCTGGTCCTCAGCAGCAGCTCGAAGTAAGTACCGGCTGGCTTCAGACAAGGGCAGGAGCGAAGAGATCTCTTACATCTTGGCCGTGCAGGTTGGCCAAGAAACTTGCCCTGGCCGAGCACGATCGCGCTAGGGCCGATGCTGAGGCTGTCGAGCTCCGACGCTGGAGGCGTGCTTTAGCGAAGGAGCTCAAGAGAGCATCCATGCCGGTCTGTGCGATGGCGGGCTATGCTCTTGATAGCCAGGCTGTTCTTGAGGCGTCTGCAGGAACACTTAGAGCATCCACCTTGAGGAGGCATGTGAGAGAATGGTGCAAGTTTTCTGCATGGGTTTTTGCTGTGGAGGGAACGACGTTTCCCTCGCATCTGGGCCTTTTGATGAATTATGTGGAGGAGCTGGCACAAGAACCATGTGCCAGGACTAGGTTGCAGTCTGTGCTCTCTGCAGTGATCTTCTTCGAAAGGGTCGGAGGAGTCAAGGTCGAGGCCTCCATATCTTCTCATGTTCTGGTGCGGAACTTGGTTCGGGTCCGCACGGCTGAGCTTGAAGCAGGGGCGCCACCTACCAAGCAAGCTCCAGCGCTGGCTCTCATCATGGTCATGGCGCTAGAGGCCGTGGTAGTGAACACTGCGCATAAGAAGTTCGTCAGGGCATATGCGTGGGCGCGATTATTGAAACTATGGACATCTAGCAGGGCCAATGATTTGCAGGGCATTTTGCCGGAGCAGATGACGATGTCTTCGCAAGGACTACGAGGAGTCTTTGATCGAACGAAGTTTTCGGGAGCTGGGAAACGCATCAGATGGCTGCCGTTCTTTGTTTGTAAGGGTGCTTGGCTTTTGCATAGTGATTGGCTAGCTGCCGGATATGAGATCTGGACTTCTGATGGATTTGCCTTCTCCAGGGATTATCTGGTGCCTCGGCCAACAAAGGGACTGACTTCTTGCCTGCCAGTGATGGCGAGCTATGTGGATATGTCAACGATGTCCAAGCAGCTCCTGTGGGAGCTGAAGCGGCCGGAGCTGACCGAGGCAGGGGGTGTACATCACACTGACGTTGCGCTTTTTGAGGATCCGAGTGTTGTTGCTGCTTTTACCGAGCATTCCGAGAGAAACTTCATTGCCACACTTGCTTCATGGTCTGGTATCGATCGCGAGCGTCGTTCCTATCTGGGACGTTGGCATGTCGTGGAAGCCTCAGATGAGTACATTCGGAGTGCTTGGTTCATTGTCACTTCTTTGCAGCAACATGTTGTTCGGAGTCTTTGCAGCAACCCCGCCTTTCTGGAGGTAGGTCTCGATGATTCGTTTCAGGCGCTACAGAGGGCCGGTGTCGAGAGCTCGGTGCGTGACAAGGCTCTTGAACTCTTGCGGCCGTTGGAGGGCTGGGCCGAGTTTCGGGCTCATCATCTCTCTGAAAGCAGCGCGGACCTTGTCAAGCCTGGGGATATTGAGATGCCTGCCAGGACTCCTGAGGTCAAGGATACATGCAAGTTCTTTGTGTCAGTTTTGGGAAAGAAGAAGCTGCGGCGGCTTCATCGTGTAGGTGGATGCGGCAGCACGCCTGAGTCTGTGGCAAACTGTGAGTTGTTTGAGTCGCTGGAGGGCGTTTCTTACGACTGGCAATGCAAGCACTGCTTCAAGCCTGAGCAGGGACAGCAGGCAGCACAGGCGGGCGCTTCAGGATCGGAGGACTTCTCCTCCAGCACATCCGATGAGGCACAGACCTCAGGAGAGAGCTCGAGTGAGTGATGATTGCTCGGACTGCAAAATGTGTGCATGCCTAGGGTCGATTGTGCTTCATATTGAGAGTGTTGCTGCTGCTTGCAAGTGTACGCCAAGGGTCATGTCTCCAACTGCAAGTGTACGCCAAAGGATGGTGATCTCGAGCTGGGAAAGGAACGGGCGATTTCTTCGTCACGCGTCTTGAGGGCCGCATGGAGCCGGAGCCTGCTTCGGAGCCGCCTGCTGAGCTGCACGAGTTTCACAGTGTACTGCGACGCGATGGAAGGGTGTCAGGCCTGGCAAACTTCGGTGCGTGCGCGAGTGATCGCACCAGCATGGTGAGATCGGGAATCAGCACAATGGTTTCGCTGGTGACGGCTCAACCCGGGTGCGTTGCTGAATTGAGTACTGTCTTGCGGCCTGGTAAACTTCGGTGCGTGCTCGAGTGATCGCATCAGCATGGTGAGATCGGCAATCAGCACAAAGGTTTCGCCGGTGACGGCTCAACTAGGGTGCGTTGCTGACTTGAGTATTGTCTTGCATCATTGCATCACATGGCGGCGCCGGCTGCTCTGACAGCTGCGCAGAGAGGGCACTTGGAGACGCTGGGGCCGGATCTCAGGTTCCAGTTGGAGCAGGCGGATGTTCCGGCTGTGTGGCAGGCTAGGCTGGGAGAGTTGGGAATCCGCAACGTGGCCTTGTTCTCGGGGGCTCGATGAGTCTCGGGAGCGGGTGAGAGCAGCCCTGATTGCGGAGCTGCCCATCGATCCTACAGCGGGGGTCGCAGAGCGGCTCGTAGTTGCACGCTTGTTGGCGGCTTGGGAAGCATCCAGGCTTCACTTGCAGGTTTCGGAGAGAGGCAAGGCTGAAGCGCGGTTGGGCACTCAGCAGCGTCTTGTGCAGCCTAGCGAACATAACAAACATTTCGCTCAGGAGTGTGTTGCCCTATAATCCTGTAGTTGAGCTGTTTGCCACATGATTTTGTATAGCATGGAACAATGGTTCCACTGTGGTGTTTAGGCTCAAGGGACGCACCCAAGACAGCCGTGCGCCCGAGGAAAAGTAAAGAGCGAATACCAGTGCAAAGTGAAAGGGTTTGGAACGTACCCGTAAAGCGTTTTATGGTAGCGGAGCTGAAGGCCAGGACCTTCGGCTAAAGAGGAGCCCAATATAAGGAGAAAAGAGCCTTGGGCCCCAGTGTCACACAAGAAGGAAAAGCAAAAGACGGTGAATGGCCACACCAAGCCCAGCTGGAGACGCGGATTTGCCTGTGTCCCCTGGTCACGGTGGTCAAGGAGGAGATACACCGAGTGATACGCCAATGGCGATGCCGGAAGCGGCAGGAGTTGCAGGAGGATCCCTTCAGGCCTTGATTGGGAACCTATCTGCAGCAGCGCAAGCTTTGGCTAGTGCTGCAGGTACAGGAAGTACAAAGAGTTACGACTCTGCAGCTAAGCTGGTGAAGAGTCCGGATGTGTTTGCTCCAAAGAACTTGGAGGAAGAAGTTTCACAGTGGCCCGACTGGAGTTTCAGTTTCAAAGTGTTTGTGGGTTTCATTGATCCCACCTATGCAGAAGAGTTGAAGAAAGTGGAGCTGGCACCACCAAAGCCAGCAGAGTATACAGTTGGAGAGAGAGAAAGAAGTACAAAGCTGTATGCCATATTGGCCTCATATCTTCGGAATAGGCCATTGAAGCTGTTGAAGTCAGAAGGAAGTCCAGATGGATACTCTGTATGGAGAAGACTGTTTGAAGAGTTGGAGCCGTCAAGCCGAACAAGAGGGCTGGCAATGGCCCAAGCTCTAGTGAGCTTTCCTTCGATGACGAAAGGGACGTCGATTCTCGACTATCTGCTTACCTACGAAGAACTGGTAGCAGAATACGAAAAGCTGTCCGAAGGAAGACCCTACGATGAGAATTTGAAAATCGGAACAGTGCTCAAAGGTTTACCAAATGAGTTGAGAAAGCGTATCCTGATAGGATTGACCCCAACAACGAAGTATGCAGAAATCAGGAAGAAGTTGCTTGAGTATGAAAGAAGTACCCAATCGTGGAATGCGGAGAATATCCTGCAGTCCTTCAACATGGACAGCGCAACAAAGAGTACACCCTACAATGGGCCACAACCAATGGATGTCGACAGAGTGAAAGGAAAAGGAAAAGACAAAGGAAAAGGAAAGGGATACGAGAACAAAGGAAAAGCAAAAGGAAAAGGATACGACAACAAAGGAAAAGGAAAAGGGTACAACAACAAAGGAAAAGGAAAAGGAAAAGGATACGACAACAAAGGAAAAGGAAAAGGTGGTTATAGAAATGCGCGTGCGGTGGACGCTGGTGGCTACGGAAAAGGGAAGTTCACAGGAGAGTGCCACATATGCGGAAAGATAGGACACAAAGCGTCTGAGTGCTGGCAGAATCAGGGAAAAGGAAAAGGAGGCAAAGGCAAAGTGAGACAGGTGGAAGAGGACGGAACACAGCAAGGAGATCACGAGAAGAGTTCCTCTAGCAATGCCCCTCCTACAAAGAACGAGACTGGTCAGGTGAGGCAGATTACAGCAGAAGCGGCACGACAGGCGCGAAGAGTAGAGATGACAGAAGATGAGGATGAAGAGCTTGATTTTGTGAGGTTGTGCCAGGAGTTTGAAGGATTGGTGCAAGGAGAACTTCGAAGAGTTGAGGAGTTTGATATTTCTTCGAACGATGAAGAAGAAGAAAGCGAGGAAGAGCCAACAGATGGTCTGATGGAGTGGTACCAAGGATGGTGGTTCTTGGAAACTGAGATAGAAAGAAGTGTGAGGATGATTTCTCAAGAGAGTGAAGTGAAGAGAGCAACGAGAGAAGTGGATGCATGTGAGGTAGTGCTCGATAGTGGAGCTGACTGCCATGTGTTGCCTATGGACTGGGCAGAAGAAGTAGGAGAAACTTCGAACTTTGAGTATCATCTGAAAGATGCGCAAGGGAAAGTGATTCCAACACTGCCTGTGAGGCAGAACGTGACATTTGTTTTTACAAAGGAGTCTGGAAAGAAGTTGAAGATCACGGACAGTGCTGTTTGTGGCAATATCACCCAACCTCTGTTTGCGGTAGGAAAGATGTGGAAGTTAGGTTGGAGCACAGTGAATGAGGATGGAAGATTGAGGTTGAAGAAAGGAAGTGTTCGGATACCGATTTACTTCAAGAGGAATTCCTCAAGGCTTTGGCACAAGGTGTGGTGGACCGTCCACCCAGAAAGCCCCGCCCGAAAACCGGGCAGTCACCTTAGAGTGTCAGTTGTGCCAACTCTTTTCCACTTGAGCAGTTTTTCTAGATTTGTTCCTGAGCTTCGCGATTTCTAGATTGTTTTTCACAGCTTTCTGTCCTGCTAACTTGATTTCTCGTGCAACAGAGCCATGTCGGAAGCCATGGCCTCGCATCCCCCCGGCGAGGGACCGGCAAAGAAGGACGACGCTCCGACAATGGAGCAACCGGTCAAGCAAGAGCAGCCGCCCGATGCTGCCCAGTACGCAGAGTTTCTTCGATGGAAGGAACAGCAAGAGAAGGAAAAAGAAGAGAGCAAGGGCGACCGAAACCCCGGGAGCCCAAAGAAAGCAAAGATGGATGATGCCCAGCTTAACATCTTCGACGAATCTCACCGAAGGTGATATAGTTTTATTTTCCTGATTCCGAATTTTTGAAAGTTTGACTTTCAAGAGCCCGAAGTTTTCCCTTAATCGTTTTCCAGTCTTTGGAACGATGTGGAATCTTCCTTTGCCCGTGCAACATTACGGCTCCAGGGAGGGAGGTGGGAAACCCCGTAGCTGGGCAAAGGCTCAGTTTTTGTCGTAGCGGGGGGCGTGGTAGTCTGTGCATGCAGGACATTGTTCTTGCTATTCTGCTTCTGGTAGGCAGAGTGCAAAGACTGCTCGCAGTTTATCGGCTTTGGTTGCACGAAGCTCGGGGTCGCTTGGATAGTGCTTTCATTCGCCTGTCTGGATTGCACTCTTTGCTTCTTAGCTTCGGCAACAGGCTTGTGCGTGCTGAAGGAAACATTGAGGAGGCGAGGGGCGAAGTGGCCCGCACAATCTTCAACTTCAACAGCAGACTTGAGGCTGTTGAGGACGGTCTTGAGGAGGGTCTTGAAAGCCAAGCCAGTCTCCTGAGAGATTTCGAAATCCAGCTTCAGCATCACTACAAGGGTCTCTTGATTGTGGGGTTCATTCTTGTGCTTCAGATTCTGCGACTCTGCGCGGCAACATGTCCAACAGTGCATTGGCCGCAGCAGTTTTCGATGCCGGGTTGGAGAACTCTACAGTGACGGCTCTGGTCCTGCCCTGGGAGCAAGGAGTTTTCTCTCAGATTTTTGACGACGCGACGACTCGGCTAGTCCCGCTTGTCGCCAGGCCTTCAGATGTCAGGCTCACCATGGAAGAGGCATCTGTGCTTCCTTCCAGTGAGGAGGCGACCAGATCCAGCATTGCAAGATTTCGCAGTTCGTCTTCGGAAGTGGTTTTCTTGAAGCATGCTGTCCCAGCAATGGCTAGGAAAGTCAGGCTTTGTGATGAAGACATTTTCGAGCTTCACGTCCAGAGGTTTGAGCTGATCCTTGCTCATTCTTATGAAGCTTCGATTTTAGGGCGCAGCTTCCGTGGAGCCTCTTTGGAAGTGCGGCACACCAAGGTTAGGCTGGCACTCGGAGGCAAGGCGCCTCGCACATTGCAGAAAAGGTTTGGCCAGGCTGCCAAACTAGTTTCATGGGCCAACTCAGAGTCGATAAAGGCCTTTCCTATTGATGGGCAGATTGCTGAGGAATTCCTCAGGCACCTCGTTGCTTCAAACTGCAAGCATTCAGTGCTCACTGGTGCAGTCGAGTGCTTCGCGTTCTTGCATCATGTGCTTGGGGTCGACATGGAGCCTGCTGCTTGTCGCAATCCAATTGTGCAGGGGATCCTTAGGAAGGCCCGCTTGGATCGGCCTGCAAAGAAGCAGGCGAGAGCCTTGCTTGTCGCTGAAGTTCTTGCCTTGGAAGCTCTGCTTGCGGACGAGTGCCGCCCACTCATGGATCGGTTTTGTGCTGGAGCCTTTCTCTTTGCATTATATGGCCGGGCTAGGCTAGGGGATCTGAAGGTTCTTGACTGCTTCTTAACCGATCTTCTTGCGGATAGTGATAGTGGTTGTGGCTACCTCGAGGCCCTGTCTCTTTCGCACAAGTGCCGAAGCACTAGCAACAGCAAGGGCATGCGCATGCACATCGTGGTGCCTGCCAAAGGCATCGGCCCAAGGTGCTGGGGCAAGGACTTCATCTCGGTTGCGAAAGAGCTGGGCCGCGACCTCACCAGCATTGCATCAGGGGAGCCTTTACTGTATATGCCAGATGCCCATGGAGCCTTCTCCAACGTACCAGCTGACACAGATCGCTTTGCCGCTTGGGTGCAGGATCTCTTGTCGACGGTGCCGGCATACAGTGGGGATAGGATTACAGGGCATTCTGCAAAGGCCACGCCACTTTCATGGATGGGCAAAGCCTGCACAGACTTTGACACGCAGACTCTCCTTGGTCACCATGTGTTGGTAGGACGTAGCAGTGCCCTGACCTATGCACGGGACACGCAGGCGGCTCCGGTCAGAAAGTTCGAGGCCCTCATAGGTGATGTGCGCCGAGGAGTGTTCCTTCCTGATTCCACGAGGTCCGGGCGTTTTGCGCCTGAGGAGCCTGTTGTCCCAGATGTTCAGTTGGAGGGTTTTATGTCAGGTGTAGGAGACTTGGCAAGTGCAATCCCCTCTCCTGCTGAGGGCGACCCTGAGCCGACGTTTGCATTCCCGCCTTCCCCGCCTCCTCAGCTTGATGATTCCTTCACTCCCTTTCCGTTGCCTGGTTTCCCAGATCAGTCTGGTCCAGATCTTGGAAGCGAGGCCGATGCTGAGTGGTTGGGTGAGCGGGACTGGTATGCCGAGGCAGCAGCAGAGGATCAATCGCACCAGCCGGAGGATGTTCCGGACTTGGAGACAGGTGCTGAGGGTTGCGACGTCGAGCCTGGAGGTAGTGAGAGCTCTTCCAGCAGCGAATCGTCGTCCTCTGAGTCTGTCGATGAAAGGGTTCAAGCTTCAGGAGAGAGAGCTGACGAACTCGAGCATAAGAAGCTCAATGAGTGCCTCATGTACAGGCATAAAACTACCAGGACTGTGCATTTGCTTCCCGCCGGAGCCTCATCGGGCCGCTTTGTGTGTGGCCGCGAGTGGAATCAGGCGATTTTTAAACCGGTTTGTGGAAGTGTGAGCATTGCCTCTCTTGAGTGCAAGCAGTGTTACAGAGGTAAATCACTGCGTGATTTGGGGGCCCTTAACCATGCCCTTGGAGTGGCTACCAAAAGGGCCCGGGTGGAGGGGTCGTCCTAAAGTTGATCATGGCAGCTTTGGTGTGTCCACAGCGTGACCAGTGCCCTTGGGCACGGGCAGCTCGGCGATGCATTGAAACCAAGGCGTGACCTAGAAACCCTGCGAAGGGACTGATCGGTGTCTCTTTGTCGCCTGGGATGATTTCCTGGCATGGCAGGAGCACTTATTTCTAAACCTGGCGAGTGTGGCAGCCTTCAGAGCAACATGGGCGTGACCAGCACTCCTGTGCGGGCAGCCCGAGCGCTCACCGTGAGGCTTGACCTGCCACTCGTCGCAAACATTTTGCCATGCCCCCTGGGCTAGACGAGATCGTCCTCAGCTTACAGGAGTGCAAAAATCGCTGCATGGGCAAGATGCTCTTAGCCCTGCGTGATGTGCGACTGGCTAGAGAGAGGTTGGATGCAACTTGCGGCATATCGCAATGTGCTGCATGTTCTCCCTCGATGCTTTTGGATCGCTGCTCCATCAGTGTATCTCAATTTTGCATGGTCAGGTGTCATTGCAACTGCAGTGCTTGGTGCATGCTTAGTTTGGTGAGGTAGACTTCTGCAGATTCTGGCAATGGCGACCCTTCTGAAGAGTGAGGCTGCGTTCGATGAGCGAGCTCGTGAGTGTGGGCTACCGGATGAGGAGCTGGGTCGGCTGAAGACTGCGGGGATCAAGACGATCTCGCTCCTAGCTTTCTCGACCAGTGCTCCAGGTGTTCAGCCTTCTGAGGAACAACTGAGGTCCCTTCTCCGACCGCTGGATCCTGAGTCGGTGAGTGTTGGAGTTGTGGCAGCAATCAGACACTTGATGTTTGAATGTCAGACGCTTTGCTTGGCTCACGTCAAAGCTTCGGTTGAAGGAAATGAAAAGAGGATCGAATTGGCACCAGCTGAGAGGACCACTCGGATACTCCAGCAGAAGGCCAAAATGAAGGGTCTTACCTTGGTTGGGCAGCTCGAGTGCTCGTATGCTTCTTACGACTATGTGGGGGCGATGATCGAGAAGGATAGCCCTATGTACTTGGAACCGCACCGGTTCGACACGAGAGCAGCTGAGGTGGCACGTGAGCGCCCTGGCAAAGAGCTCATTTTGGATCACAACCGCATTTCTGTGCGTGACAGGGCAGATAAACACAAGTGCGCGATACAAGATCCATTGGCACTGTCGCAAGCCCTACAGCGACGGGCCCTTGCTTCCGATCTCATGGGGGCATGCACTTACGAGGCGATGCATGCCTGGCACTCCTTTCTTTTAGACAGGATGCAGCAGCAGGCCCCGCCGGGCTGGTCACGCCCATCGATTGAACAAGTACTCCGAACCGACAGAGCTGGTTGGGTTCGTATGTCGGAGCAGGTGAAGTCACTTCGGAGAGATTCGTCGGGCAATTTGCCCCTCGATGATGCCCTAGGGAAGTTGACGAGCGACCCTCATGTGTTGTTCCATCTCTTACCCCTCAAGAGCTCTGAGGTCAAGCCCGATAAGCCGGATAAGCCACCAAAGCTTCCACATGGTGATCCGGATAAGAAGAGAAAGCCTAACAGTCCCAACAAGCAAGATTCTGGCAACAAGGTCCAGAAAGCAGAGCTTCCGGACGAGCTTAAGAACATTGCTGGATTGCGGATGGCAACCGAGGCAGGTGAAAAGTTCTGCTGGCCCTTCAATTGCAAGAAAGGCTGCAAGTTCGCAAAGGCTGGCAAATCCTGCCGTCGTGGAATCCATGCTTGTATGCGCTGTGGCAAAAATCATTCACTGCAAGAATGCAAAGAGTGACGGTTGCCATTACCTGAGGCGGATTTTTCAGGTCAACCTGTTGTGGATCCGCCCGCTGCGCCGACACCAAGTGCAGCCAAGCGTGTGAAGGTCTGTCAGACTGGGGAGGCTTTGGAAGCTTCACTTGACTCTGCATGCGACCCTAATCCCTTACCCGCCGGTGCCCTGCATTCGAACCAGCAGGATGCCCTAATTAGTCATAACCACTGTGCCAAGCGATTGACTTGCAAGTTCATGGATTCAGTTTTGCCTCTTGAACCGGCTTCGTCACCTCCGGCTGAGACCATTCACCCTGCCGAGGTGTATGCTGGTCAGATTCTGAAGCTAGCACGAGCGCCCGCCCGCAGTGAGGTGCTGCACCTGTTCAACCTCCTTCCGAAGGATAAACCCTCTCGTGGTGAGGGTACGGGTTGCGCTTTCGCTTGTGGCATGTATTGTCAGGGACCCTTGCTGGGCCTCCGGGCCAATACCAAACGTTTTCCCTTGGCGTGCTCTGTGCTAGCTAGTTTTGTGAAGGCAATCTCTCCTGATTTTCATTTTTCCACAATCAACATTTTCTTCAATGTCAAGACGAGTCCGCACGTTGATGCAAACAACGCTCCCATGCCAAA
Source organism: Symbiodinium sp. CCMP2592 (assembly GCA_905221615.1). NCBI lineage: Eukaryota > Dinophyceae > Suessiales > Symbiodiniaceae > Symbiodinium > Symbiodinium sp. CCMP2592. Next base: position 45,571 of record CAJNDT010001220.1, on the reverse strand, counting down.
TCTTGTTGCGGGCCTGAGCAATTTTCAAGATGGGCAAGTCTTAGTTGAAAGCTCTGGAGGCCCACGTGTGATTGAAACCTCTTCGGGCAAGCTTCCCGCTGTTGCGCTGGAGGTGGCTAACACGCATGCCATTTTCGATGCTTATCGCCTTCGACATGCCACTGCTGCTTGGCAGGGTGATCGTGTCGTCCTTGTTGCCTTTTCGGTGCGCAATGCCAGCATGTTGAGCCCAGATGATCTGTCAACTTTACGGGAGCAGGGTTTTGCTCCCAATCTGGATGCTGTCTGCTCAACTGATACTCCACCTGTTGTGGCGCCGCCAATCAGCAGCAAGTGCCTACCTGCTGGTGCAGAACAGAGACTTCAGGGTCATAGCCTTCAGTCGATGCTGTTCCTTCAGATCTTCTGTGGTGCGAGTCACCTGGCCGCTGCAGTTAAACGTAAAGGAGTTGGACAGTGCCTTGGCATCGCCTCCCGTGTCACTGGTGCCACTCGGTGTCCTGTTCTCCCGCTTGACCTTAAAAATGAAGAACAGCATGAGCTCCTGTGGGATGCTCTCAATCGCGGCAACGTTTGTGGTGTGCACATCTCGCCGCCTGCGAGTGATGCACAACTTTGTGAGCTGTCGGCCCGGATCCTGAAGTGGTGCCACGGCCGTGGCATTCTCGTGTCAGTTGAAAACCCGGCTGCAAGCTCCGCGTGGCAGGGCCCCCTTGGCAAAACCTGCCTCGCCTTAGGCTTTCTCAAGACCTCATTGCACCAGTGCATGTTCGGGGATCCTTGTGCTAAGCACTCAACTTTCTTCCACAACTACCCTGAGCTTCGTAGGTTAGGAATTGCTTGTGATGATTCGCACTCTCATGCTCCCTGGCAGTCGGGTGCCTTGCACGTGTATCCACCTGACCTATGCGATGGATTTGCTAGAGCATTGCTTGAGCGCCTCAAGGCCTTTGGGTGTGTGCCCTCCACTGTGACTGATGTGTCCATGCACCGTGCTGCTCAGGTTGCTGCTGCCAAGCAGCCGAAAGGAAAACGCATCCCGCCGATTGTGCCGCCTGTTGCTGGCACTGTTGTGCTTCGAGGACCCGGTGCTGTCATGCCACCCACTGGTGTCTTAAAGTCATTTACGCCGTTGTCTTCAGAGCTTGTCGTCCTGCCGCCCATGCATGGCCTGCCTGCTGGAAGCAAGTGCCTTCGGTCAGTGCTCTTCGGGGGTGGGGCTGACCTTCCTTCGATTCGGGAAATGACTTTCTCCGTGCCAAAGTCTTGTGAAGACTTTGTGCAGCAAGCATGCTTCGCTGAGCATCCCAAGCACCTTTACAGTGGCATCCCTGATGTACTTGCGAAGTGTGTCAGCAAGTGTGCTTCAGAAAGTTACGAGAGTCTTGGTCGGGAAAGGACTGCTTCACTTCGGCGCTGGGTGGCTAGGGCAAAAGAGTTGTCAGAGCAAGTTGATCCAGATCCTCCTGTGGGTCACTGTGCGGAGGTCTTAAAAGGCAAGGACCTTAGGCTGTTCAAAGAAATGCTTGATGAAAGTGGGCATGTTGACAGTGGGCTGCCTAGTCAGGTGAAGAGAGGCTTTGACATTATGGGTCCATTGCCCACTTCTGGTGCCATGCCTAGGAAAAACACTTTTGCAACTTTGACGCCAAAGGAAGTCCGTGACAATGCATCATCGATCAATAAGGCAATCTTGGGAGCCTGCCGATCTTCCAAGGACAAACAAGTTGCCGAAGAGGTTTTCGCGCTCACCTGTGATGAGAAAGAAAGGGGATGGCTTGATGGGCCACACGACTTTCCTTTGCCAGATGGTGCTGTGCTCACTCGCAGGTTTGGCATTCGGCAAACAAGCACACAGGCTGATGGCTCGGTTCTTGATAAAACGAGGCCGATTGATGACTATACCGAGAGCCAAGTGAATCTCACTAATGCCAGCGTGGAAACCATTTCGCCTCATGGTGTGGACACCATTGTTGCTGGGATTTGCCGGCGCATCACCTCGAGGCCTGAGCAGGCTGAGCCTGAGGAGCTGGTGGCTTGCACAGTGGACCTTAGAAAAGCCTATAAGCAACTTCCGGTTTCGCTCGAATCGCTGAACGATTGCTTCTTGTGTGTGCATAACCCCGAGTGCAATCAGCCTTCCATATACCGCACACGTGTGCTGCCCTTCGGGGCCCGTGCTGCAGTTAACGGATTTTGTAGATGCTCGCTTGCTTTGTTTTGGATAGGGGTTGTCATGTTGCAGCTCCACTGGAGCTGCTACTTTGACGACTTTTTCTTGGTGGCAGCGCAGTCGGAGGCAGAGCATGTGCATTTGATTCAACGGGGTTTCTTTGACTTGCTTGGCTGGTCTACGTCGTCCGAAAAGGACTCGGGATTTAACTGCCTGGCTCGAGTGCTAGGGGTTTCCATCTCGTTTGCTGACGTTCGGGCTGGTCTAGTCGTAGTTTCGAATACGGAGCACAGGATACGCGATTTGAGCAATCTTCTTGACTTGTTGGTATCAAGGGGCTCTGCATCGAGTCATGAGCTGACAGTGCTTCGTGGCAGACTCTTGTTTGCTGACAATCAGGTCTTTGGCAGGCGTGCCCGGCAGGTCTTCTCTGTCCTGTCCAAAGCCTGCTCTTGTAAGAAGAATGTCAAAATAACTGGTGAGCTGCTGCACGCGCTTCTGTTCTTCCGTGATCACATCGTGAATGGTGAGCCAAGGCGTGTCAGTGCTTGCAAAAGGGAAAAGCTGACCCTCTTCACTGACGCCTCCTTTGGAAGCGAAGGTTCAGGACTTGGTGGGATCCTTTACGACTCAGCTGCCAAGCCTCTCAAGTGGTTTGCTGAGTGGATTGATCCTTGTGACCTTGTCCCCTTCGGCTCTGATGCTAAGGAGGGTTTGATTTATGAATTGGAGATCTTCGCAGCAGTGCAAGGTGTCGTGGACTTGCTCAAAGGCAAGTCGAACATTGACCTAGTGCTGTTTGTGGACAACGAGTCAGCTTTGTCATGCTTGATAAGTGGCCGCGCAGAAGGCATTGCAGCTTGCATACTTCAGAAGCTTGTCTGCTTCGAGGAAGAGAACGATATCAACATTTGGTGTGAGTGGGTGACATCCCAAAGTAATCCTGCTGATGGTCCATCTCGGAAGGATTACAGCAATCTTGATTCGTCTCTTCGTGTGCGGCTCACTGCCTTGACACCTTAGGGCCTGTGCGTGGGGTGTGGAGGGCCCGATGTGTTCGAGCAGTGAGCTCAGTGACCATCGGTGCTTCTTCTTACGACTCAGACTTTGTCGCAGGTCCCATTGCAAAACGAAGGCTTCGGATGTCACGCGAATTTTCTTTTATATTATATTTCTTAATGTGAAGGCACATAATGGCCTATATATTGTGAATGCCCTTATAACTTAGGGCGACAGGAATCAGAAGGAAATAAAAGCTACAGCTCACGGAGCTGGACCTCCACTGGGAAGAACTGGAACCGTCGCTTCGCGACAAGCTGCGCCTGAACGAACAGGCCCGAGAGGATTTTATCTCTGTCCACCGCAGAGGCTATGAGAAAGCCTACGACCCAGCAGCCGGCCGCTTCACCGAGAAGGCGGCAGACGATCACAAAAGAGATTTTGCGGCCTCCTCTACTGAGGCCAACCTGGAGGGACTGGACCCTCGAATGAACGAGGCAATGATGAAATACCACACTGCGAGCGTGCTCCCGAACATGACGAAGCTCTTTGAACAATGTGGGATTTTTTACACCCAGGTGCTGGCCGAGACGGCCCAGCAACAGATGACGAACGAGCGGGTTGCGGCCCAGCTCCAGAGCCTGGAGAAAAGCCGGGCCAACAAGACGGTTTTACTGCATGAGCTGCCCCCTTTTACAAGCAAGCGCACTCTGGACAATAATATCTATCATTTTCTGCAGGGCGCGGAACTTACGGAGGATGATGTGACCGCCCTCCACAATCACCTGGTTTCCTCTTCAGCGGCGGTGGTCCGCATTGAGTTTCTCAGCGAGCTCAAGGCGCAAAAGTTTCTGGCTTATATGCGCAACTCGAAGAAGTATTGGAAGGTCCCGGACCAATCTGACACAAGGCTCCGCGCGGAGCAAGAAGTACCCACTGACGACCGCATCTCCATGCAGCCCTTCCACGCCTTATTGGATATTCTGGGAGAACTGGAGGATGAGCCGGACCTGCAGGTCTGGCGCCAGACTTTGCAGATATGGGCCTCGAAACAGGCCGATGAGCAGCCCTTGCTGGCACAGGTGGCGTATGTTTTGGACGCCAGATTTCCTCGGAGATACTGCTGCCTCCTTTTTCTGTGCGAGAAGCATTTTGACAATATTCTGGACCGCTGGCACACAGCTTTTTCTCAGCGCATGCGACAGACTATGAACTTGATTCAGGCCCTTCGCCGGGCCGTGATCGACAGGACCACTACCTCCCGATCTTCATACGACAAGGCCTTCGATGTTGGCAACGTAGCGTTTCACCACAGTAGTTTCCCGTACCCCATCTTCCCGGTGAAGATGGGCAATGAGCTGGCAAAGCTTTTGGAGAGCCACCCGATGCTCCCCTTTCAAGGTGCAGGCGGGCTCCTTTCCCTCACCCAGCAAGCTTTTCAGGATTACGGGGTTAGTTCGGAGGATTTCGGAAAGGGTGCTGCCAAGAGCAAGGGATCTAAGGGCAAGAGCTCCGGAAAAGGTAGCTGGAACAAAGGTTCAGGCTCCAAAGGCTCCAAAGAAGGTAAAGACCGCACCCGAACCCCAAAAGGAAAACCCAGCGGAAAAGGCTCCTGGAAGGAGAGAGACCATGACTCCCGAACCGACTGGTGGAAAAAAGATGATGAAGATTATGATGACTGGGGCTCCGGATGGAAAACCAAAGGCAACCGGGGTTGGGGTTCCGGCTCCGGCTCCAACTCAGCCTGGGGCTCCAATCAGACCCCCAAGCAAGGCTCCAAAAACCGTAACCAATCTCCTGCCGGTAAAGGTAAGAATAGCAAAGACTCTGGAAAAAAGGGTGGCAAGCAAAAGCCCTCAGTAGTCCAGCAAGTCCAGATTTGTCTAGCATGCACATGTGCTCTAGGTTACAACCTCTCCTGTCCCGATTGCTCCCAGCACGACCCGCCCCCGGGCTTCTCCCAGAAAGGCGACATGCCAGTGAAGGCCTATATCTGCCCGGCCACCAACGCGGCAGGCCACATTTGCGGCCAGCTCCTTGGCACAGCTGAGGACTGCCCTCTCTGCGCAGAGGCGCGCAGATACTGGTCCTCAGAGCAGATCCAGACCGGTTGGACTTCCCTCCATATTTTTAGGAAGTGTGAACTCCTGCAGCTCGACCGCATTCTCTATGAAATGGAGGTTGTCGACCCCACTCTCTCCACCACCAGTAATTTTGTTGAAGCTATGCGCGCGCTCCTTAAGAATAACAAAATGGAAGATTACTCCCCACAACAATGGGCGGCGGCCTGGTTGACTCGCCTTGCCCAATCAGACACTAAATCCCTTTTGCCTCTCCCTAGGCCCACCAAGCTCCCCTGGACGGTCCCCAACTGGGACATGGAAACTGAGGATATCGTTAACTGCTATGGTCCCCTGGAGGACCCAGTGCTGCAGCAGACTTTCTACATTGTCAGCTGGTTCTCAGATTTTCTCCGAAGCATTTGGCGCACCTCTGGGGTGCACCTCTCTAAGCAGTTCGAACTTGAGAAATGGGCCGCCTCTTTTGATGTGGCCCACAGCCCGCTCCTGCCCTGGCCTGAGCTCATAGCGAGCTCCTTTGCTTTAGCATATGAACATGCCAGCCATTACTGTAGTTCCCCCGCCCCAGCCCTCAAATGGACTAAGGAAATCTTTGATTGGATGCTCCAACCCGACTTTGCTAAGGTCACCACGGACCTCTTTCAGGTCCTCGCAGAAGAGGCGGCAGCCCTCTTGGACGGAGATCCACAGATCCTCTCTCTAATCAGGGGAGAGCAGCCCTATACCAACAAAGGGGCCGCCATCGCAGGCGGCTTCGGCTCTTTATTTTTTGACGCGGTTTACTGGCAGCTCTCCGTGATCTACGGGGTTGCCAAGAATCCTCAAACCACCCAGCTCCAAGCTCCCAACAACGGCCTTGTGCACCTCTTTGAGTATATGCTCCCCCTCCTTAACCTTTACAAGGAAGAGGTCCGATACATCAAGGCCCGCGGCCATGTGAATAAAGGGAATATCATGGAGGCCTTGACCCTGATCTTGGCCGAAAGCGGCTCCCATTGGCTAGTTTGGCGCTGTGCCTGGGCTATCTTCCTCCAGCAACATAAGGATACGCGGCTGCCTTGGGTAGTACAGGTTTCTGTGTACTGACTACCACTTTTTTCTCTGCTGTTCTGTTTTCCACTTTTTCTGTTTCTCTCCTGGACCGCTAACACAGCGGCACGAATGATAGCAAGCTTCTCCTTTTACTCTCTGTTTCTCTTTTTCTTCGATCTTATTTATTCCTCCCTCTCCCGCTACCACCTAGGGTTCCAATACCCCAACCCGAAACCTATATCCTCACCCACGTGGACCCCAGCAGGGGTGCACCGGAATGACTAGTTACAGTGGGAAGCCCACTTCTGAATGACAATATTTCAGCACAAAGTGCTCAGAACGACATTACGGCGGCCGGTCCGCCACTGAATGACAACGGCTCGGCCCAACGAGCCCGGAATGACACTATTGCGGCCAGCCCGCACCAGATTGACATTAGGGACCCACGGGGCAACACAAGCCCCAGAGGCCCACACCGCTCTCAAGCAGAGCCAGATCACCACTCCAACAACTTAGGGCTACACAGCCCGCTTCCTCTTTTCCTTATAATTTTCACCTGCGCCCATTTTGGGCACAATCTAGCTGGAAGGACCATGGGCACACCAGCACGCCCGGCCCTCTCCGCAAAGGACTTTTGTCCGCCCTTTGCTTTGGCCAGCCCCTCTCAGAAACTGAGGGGTTTTTCTTTCAGGGTTGCTAAGCCAAGCCACCTCGAGCTAGAGCCTAGAAAGCTTCCCCTTGTTGGGATCCCTTTTGCACCTCGACCTGCCGAGACCCAACAACCACGGCCCACCTGTGGCCACAGTAACATACAGCTTTCGAGGAAAAAGAGGAACAGAGCGAAGCGTTGCACAAACGGGAACATTAGCTGCCCCCATTGCAATTGTGATCTTTACAATAAAACTTTTTCAAACCTCCCCTCCAAATTCCGAACACCTGCAGTTCAACTTAGCAACGGTATGCTAGTACATCATGCCCTTTGGTGTCAGGATCATCTGTCAGTTTGGTTTTATAGAAGAGGGGTCAGACATTATCAGGTATTCTACGGCAACAAAGCACACAATCTAAGAAACCACATACACACCGCGAGAGCCGCCAGCGGCAAGCCGGGAGGCCACGACTCCAAACCACAGCTTCTCACCAACTTTTTTGCCCTACATGGGCTCGACAACAGATACAATTTAGATTCTAGTGGCCACGAATCTCGCAGTGCGTCAGGCGTCAAACACTTTCACGAAAACCACCGCTCGCTAGAAGCGCGTCAGCGGCGACACCAACTCCGGAATACCAATCGCCGACAGTCACGACAGGACTATCGTCGATGGATTCACTCTGTGCTGGAGGGTGGGAAGTTTACCCTAGCCCACCCCCGGCGGCCCCTGAAAAGGGTAACTAATAGCCCTGAACAACTCAGACGAGCATATCAGGACAAGCGCTTCCGCCCTACCATAGGTTCGCGCGCTTTTCTCTTTCGCCATTATGTCCAACCCTCGCTGTTGGACTTGCCTTCTCGCCTTCTGTCATGGCGCCCGCCACAAAATCGGCTGCAACTGGCCACCTGGAACATCGAAACCTTAATTGGCCTGGGCAAACATCAATCCCTTGCCGAATTTGCCATTAAAAAGGGACTGGATATTCTATGTTTGCAGGAAACCAAAGCAACTGCATCCAATGAAATCCTCACAAAAGGCGGAAAATTTCTCCTTTCGGGCACGCCGGACGATCCAGCGGCGGGCGTCGGCTTTTACGTCACGCCCCGCACATTGCCCTTATTACAAGACTTTATTCCATTCTCCTCTCGTTTGGCAGCTCTGGTGCTGCGCACACAGCCCTACCCTACTATTATCCTCACGGTCTATGCGCCCTCCATGCTCCAGGATAGCGCGCAAGACCTCAAACGAAAGCAAACTTTCTGGGAGACCCTCCCGGAATACTTAAAACTTAAAACACTTACCAAAACCGGCCACCATACTGCTGGCGGGGGACTTCAACGCTCGTATCGTCCAAGAGGACCTCACAGACTACTCAGAGTATATTGGACCAGCGGTTTTACCCGCAGACTCTCCTTTTGATGAAACTACCAATTACGCTTTTCTGGTCGAGTTTATGATCGCTGAGGATTTTATCCTAGCTTCATCTAAGTTTAAACGCCCCCGCTCCAAACTTATCACCTACCGAGAGATAAATTCCACTCCCACCGCCACGCCATACTCCCCTTCTATCGAAGACTTTGCAGTCCTCGACCATGTCCTGATCCATGAACGATCCCTTCACCAAATAACGGCGGTTTCTTCACAGGTTACCTGGCAGTTACCGTGGTTTCATCGCCACTACCCGGTAACTTTCACCCTCCAATTTGATAAATTCGCTCGGGTCACCCGCCCACCGCGACCACGCCAAACCCTACCTACCTCTCAGGAGGACAGACGCAAGTATGTAGATGCATTCCCTGGTTCTCCATTCCCGTTACCCCGCACGACCCCCCTACCGGGGGCTATACAGATTTATACCGACGGCTCCTGCCCGGATCAATACAACATCGGCCCAGGCAATCCTGCCGGCTGGGCTTTTACCTTTCTCAAAAACTTTGAATGGACCGACTCATATGGACCAGTCGGCCAAGGGTTAAATTTCACTCCAGTTGGATCAAACAACACCGCCGAAATACAAGCGGTAATCGAAGCTTTGGACTATATCTGTCGCCATCCCAGTAGATTCTCTAACCTCCCAATTGACCTCTTCACAGACTCCCAATTAGTTTACAATCTCTGCCATGACCTCATTATCCCAAACGCTCATCCCCTCTTAGTTCAACAGCTTCGCTCCTATCTCACCCGTGCCCTCTCACTTTTCAACCTCTCGATCCTCAAGGTCCGCGGTCACGCCGGCAACACCGGAAACACGCGTGCTGATAAGCTTGCTTTCCGCGGCGTCTCTTCATCTTCGACTCTTGGGCGGCATGCGTCCCCCACGCGTCCCCTCCTTCCTTTGGTGCCTCTTCGCACCACTGCGCCCACAAGCGTCTCCAGCTTTTCAGAACAACTCTCCTCGCAGGTGACCGCAGCTGCGGCCACCCTCCAACCTCCAACCCCAGAAACTTTCCAAAAGGAATACCTTTCTACAACCTCAAAGACCCTAATTAAGAGAATTGAAAATACTCCACCTACGGACACGGAATCTATACAAAAACTCCGCAAAGCAGTTAGGAGACAAGTATCTAAAGACAAGCGCCAGCACTTATGCAACCAGCTCCTTCAGGACAGTAAGGGGCCGCCCTCCAAACAATGGGCCACGCTTAAATTCGTCCGAAAGCCCTACACCCCCAAAACGCAGGGTGTATTTCAGCCCAACGGCAAAATTTGCTCCAAATCACAAAAAGCTGAAACTCTCGCCAAATATCTCTCCACAGATGTCTGGGGTCACAAAGACACCCCATCTATGAACCCACACCCTCAACATCCTACAGTCGAGATGCCCCACTCACCTTTTACCGAATCCGAACTGGACGAAGCTCTACACCGTATGAGGCACAAAAAGGCTCCAGGACCGGATGGCATACCAGTTGAGCTCTGGAAGCTCGCGCCGCGCCACTTTCGCCTACAACTATTGGCCCATTATAATCAAATTTTCTCCAACGCTACGGCCCCGCCCAACTGGGCGCCCGCTATTGTTGTTATGATTTATAAAGGCAAAAAGAAAGACCCTCGTTCTCCATCAAGTTACCGCCCAATCTCTCTTGTTAATACAGTCTATAAGATTTACGCAGCCCTCCTTCATAAGCGCGTCAAAGACGCCATTGATGACCGCATTTCGCCCTACCAGTTCGGGTTCCGCACCGCCCGCTCCACTAGCACACCTCTTTTTGTTATCCGCCGTCTCCTAGAGATTCACGAAAGGCATGGAGTCTCCTTTTACGCCCTATTTTTAGATTGGGCGCAGGCTTTCGACTCGGTTAGCCACGAGGCGCTCCGAATTTCTCTTCAACGCATCGGCCTCCCTCATCATTATATTTGTTGCATTATGGCTATATACGCCAATGCAACCTTCAGGGTCCGAGATGGTCCCAACACTTCTGCCTCTTATCCTTTTAAGCGCGGCATCCGTCAGGGATGCCCACTTTCACCATATTTGTTTGTGATTGTGTTGTCTATTTTATTTGAGGATCTCTACTCCCATTTTCGTTCTCTTTACCAGTCTCTTCCTTCAGTTTTATCACATGACAAGCCTATCACGGATTTAGAGTATGCTGATGATACGCTCCTTCTTGCCAGAACAGCCCAGGCACTAAATCGCCTCCTTCACATATTACAATACCTTGCCCTTCAGCGAGGACTACACCTGAACCCGGAAAAATGTCAGCTCCTTTCCATAAACCCACAAGGAGCCGTCGCTCTTATAGATAATCCAATATTTCCTTGTCGATGTCCCAGCTGCTCCCCTGTCTTAGGAGACATTCCCCCAACGACCACGGAAATTGAACCCACAGACGCAGCACAATATTTGGGGGCCTTCCTTCGAGCCAATGGCTCGGCCGACAAGGATGTCCAACACAGATACTCCCAAGCGATACGCTGCTTAAAGTCGCTCGACGCCTTTTACAGACATTCTCATATCTCGTACAGACGTAAGCTCTTGGTACACGCCCAGATCACCTTAGCTATACTTCTTTATGGATCAGAATCTCAAACGTACTCAAAATCACAGCTTCAACGTCTTAATACAATTCACTACAAAGCCCTACGCAAAATTTTCTCCATTAAAAGTTCGTTCTATCATCGTGTCCTCACACCTACGGATGCACAATGCTCCAACGAATACCTGCTTAAGCTGGCATATGAGCACATGCTCAAGCTGCAGCCACCCTCCCAGCATATCCAGTCTGCTAGATTGGCCTATCTAGGCCATCTCCTTCGACATGATGCCCAGCTTGAAATCCATTTCTGTTTCAACACAGCCCACAACTATATACAATTCCCCCAGCGCAGAGTGGGCGCCCCGCGCGTCCATTGGACGGAGCTTGCCATGACAGAAGCATATTTACGCCGTCAGTTTTTGCTTCAACAGCGCGCGCCACCTAGGGTATATGACCATACTAACACCTTCTATGAGCAACCCTCCCGACACACGATTTCTCATACACATTCACAATGGTTCGGAAATACAGATCTTCTCCGCACGCTACAACCACTTTCTCTTGATAGATCCCAATGGAGGCAGCTAGTTTTCCCTAGGTAGCACTCGAAAGGAGCCTGCTTGCTAGACAGGGCTGCTGACAAGCGGTCTAGACTTGGACGCGCTTTTCGCCTTCGAGAGAGAGAGAGAGAGAGAGAGAGAGAGGAATTCCTCAATGGCGAGGATGTGTATCAGGAGACTTGAAGGAGAAGAAATGAACGTGCAGCCAGTGAGGCTGGAACGAGAACTGAAAAATGAGTTGAAGAGCAAAGAGGATGAAGATGGTTGGTTTGTGCTGAACGACGGCACACCAGCAAGGTTTGATTGGTACATGGGGAAGACGTCTGATCCTACAGGTCAGTTTCCGAACAGACTCTATGAAGGAGAAGGAGATGAAGGTGATTATTTTCCTTACCGAACAACCTTGTTGGGAAAGTTGAAAAGAAGTGGAACGAGAGTGTTGAATGAAGTGGATTGGAAGAGTATGGATTTCTTTGAGTGTACGGAGATCTGGAAGAACCGCGAAAGAGTGCAGCTTGGAGCAAGTCCTCAAGATAGGTTTGAGGTGATGGTCACCTTGTTGGAGAAAGGATTGAAAGAACCGAGCGACTATGGAATGCTCACGAATCTGGAAGAGTTGGAAAGAGAGCTTGCACAAGAGGGAGTGCCCATGGAGGTAACAGAACCCTCCTCGAGTTCGAAAGACAAGAAAGAAGTTGAAAAGGAGGAACCAAAGAGAGGAGTTCCGGTGATTGGTGAAGATGAAGAAGATGTGATGGTGATTGGACCAATGAAGTTGACGCGCCAGAGTGAGTTGAAGGAGATGAAAGCGGCGTGCAAGTATCTTCATATTTCTAAGAATGGATCGAAGGAGATTTTGTGGAAGAGACTGAAGAAAGAGGTTGCGTTGAGCAAGGTGAAAGCGCAAGCCCAAATCTCTGAGGATATCAGGAAGGAGTTTGAAAGAGAACCAATTGCAGAAGCTCTGCCGGCTCTACCGAGCCCAGAAGAGATCGAAGCGCATGAGTTGACGCACTTGCCAAGAGCGCCCTGGTGTGAAGCATGCCAGGCAGCAAAGAGCAGAGAAGATAACTTCGAAGAGACGAAAGAAAAAGCACAAAGGCCCGTGTTTAGCTTGGACTTTATGTTCACGGGAACTCAAGGAGATGAGAAGGAAAGAGATCCGCTTGCTATACAGCTTGCGGGAGTCGACAACGACACTAAGTTCCTGATAGCTATTGCGGTGCCAACGAAAGGAGGAGATGCGGTGATAAACCACGCAGTGATTGAAGTAGTGAGAGTGTTAGCCCTTTTGGGTTACGCGGAAGTGGTGGTGAGAACGGACACCGAACCGGTGATGGTGGCGATCAGGAGAGGAGTTCAAGTAGCAAGAACCAAGCAAGGTTTGAAGACGGAGTTGCAAGATGCTACGCCAGATGAGCATCAAGGGTTGCCTGTGGAAAGGTATATCCAAACTGTGAGGAATCTTGCAAAGACGTTGTTGGCAACGGTGGAACAAAGGAGTGGAACGGCCATCGGATCTGATGTCCCGCTTTATAGCTGGGCATTTAGACATGCAGCATGGCTGCATAACAGGTTTCATGTTGGAAGAGATGGAAGAACGGCTTTTGAAGCAACGGTGGACCGAACGTACAAAGGAAAGTTGGCCCCTTTCGGGTCAGCAGTGTTTGGAAAGGCTGTGCCGAAAACTAAAGAGAAAGGAGAACCTTGGGAAAAGGGAGTCTTTCTGGGAAAAGACTACGCGAGCAATCTGAACTTGATTGGCACAGGAAGAGGAGTGATTAAAGCGAGAACAATGAGAAGGTGTGCTGAAGCATATCAGCCAGAGCTTTTGCAGCTTGCTGTTGGAGCTCCTTGGGACCATCAGCTGAAAGCGCTGAGGTTCAAGAAGAAGAGAATTGTACCTATCGATGATGAGCCTGTGCTGCCTAGATTGGCAGTGGAAGCAGAGAAGAAAGGAGACGATGAGAGAAGGAGTGAACCTTCACCCCCGAGCGAAGGCCAAAGAACTTCAAGTTCTTCGAGTAAGAGTTCGTCGCTGTCTAGAGGAACGCCACCAGGAGAAGGACACATGGACGACGAAAGCGATGACGATGATGACGACCCAGGAGAGGTGAGGACAAAGAGAAAAGCTGAAGAGGAGCTAGTACCTGACGAGATGACGCTCGAAGAGTTTCAGAAAGAAGTTGCAAAGAGAAGTGCAGAAGGAGAAGGAGAAGAGTCACCAAAGAAAGGACCAAGAGTTGACGAGGGAACTGGAGAGGTAGAAGAAAGAGTTGAGAAAGCGCCACGGCTCGGAGGAGAAGCGAGAGGAAGTGCGGCGCGAGTGGAGTACCACATAAGGAGATTCGCTAAGAGCGGAGAGCCCGAAGAGCATGGAGATGAGTATGTGGATCTCGACGAGACACAGTTGTTTCTGGAAGAGAGTCGAGAGTTCCAAAGCAAATGGAACGAGAAGGTGTATGAGACAGAAGAGGACCTAACGGTTACTTGGTCTCATGAGTATGATGATGGGCCACCCAAGTTGGAGGCTGAAGATTTGGAAAAGGTGGACCTAAAAGCGGAGAGAACAGAGATCGAAAGATTATTGGAAATGAAGGTTCTAAAAGAGGTGGAACTGGATGAGAATGGAGAACTGAAGAAAGGACCGAATGGAGAAGAACCAAAGAGACTCAGTACAAAATACGTGCTGGATTGGAGGCATAGGGACCTCCAATGGAAGAGGCGCGCACGTTTAGTGGCGCGGGAATATAAGTGGTTGACGGACTACGACCTCTCAGCACTATACTCACCAACGAGTATCGGTTCTAGCATCAAGCTGTTGTCAGCTTTGTGTGCGAGTTCAAGAGATTATGAGATGATCTCCATAGACATCTCTGACGCGTACCTTCAGGTGCCCCAGAAGGAGTACACGGTGGTGAGTTTAGGAGGAAAGTGGTACCAGCTGCAGTACACCCTGCCTGGACAGAGAACAGGAAGCAGTGATTGGTTTGAGCATCTACGAGAAATTCTGGAGAAAGAGAAGATGGTTTCCGATGTTGGGTTACCAAGTTTCTTCTATAAGCTCTCAGAGAAACAAGAAGAAGGTGGAACGCTCATGAGTACACATGTGGATGATCTGGAAGTGTTTGGAAGACCAAAGGAGAACCAAGCAGTGGTGGATCTACTGCTAAAGCACAAGCTGAAGATCAAATTGGAAGGTCCAGTGAAAGTTGGAGAAGGAAAGTGTACCTTCTTGAAAAGGACATTTTTAGGAACGAAAGGAGGAATTGAGATCAGGATGGACGGCAAGTACTTGGAGAAGTTGGAAGAACTTTTAGGTTTGGGGAAAGCCCTGCCAAAGAAGTTGCCGTTTCCAATGGATTACGGGAGATCGCTGAAAGACGAAACGCCGTTGGATGCAGATGAACACCATCTGTATAGATCCTGTGTAGGAATCCTGTTATACATGACGCCGGAAAGACCCGACTTGGGATTCGCTACTAAGTGGCTTTCAGGAAAGTTGGCTTCGCCGACACGAGGAGATTTAGCAGTGCTTAGGCACGTGGCAAAGTATGTGAAAGCGACCTCGCACTACGTGATTGAGCACAAGGAGGCATATCCTGGAAAGAGTTTTCTTGATCCACGAGATAAGAGAACTGAGAATGCAGACAAGGATGTTTTCACAGCAAAGAGTTTGATCGAGGTAGTGACTGACGCCGACTGGGCGACCGATCGTGAGAACAGGCAGTCAACGAGCTGCGTCTTGATTTTTGTGAACAGTAACATTGTTTACTTTCACGCGAGAAAGCAAAAAGCGACAGCTTTGAGCAGCTGCGAGAGCGAGTTGGTAGCAGCCGTTGGAGGTTTGAGTGAAGGAGTTTTTCTACAGAACCTTTTGCACAGGGTTCTAGGGATCAGGCCAGACATGGTGATCCGGATGGATTCTAGCAGTGCTAGGTCTATCATTATGAAGAAGGGTTTAGGAAGAACGAGGCATATTGATGCCGGACTGCTTTGGGTACAAAGACTTACTACAGTGGGTCTTCAAGTGAGACCTATAGCTGGGAAGGAAAACCCTGCAGATGTAGGTACCAAAGCGTTGTCAAGGAATGCTGTTGTGAAGTGTTTGGAGAAGATTGGAGTGAGAACTGGAGAAGAGAGTGAAGAGGTTAGGATCGCAAGTGATTTCAAGATACCTACGAAGTACCTCAGGAGACTGGTGCTGATGATGATGGTTCAACAGTGTGATGGATTAAGAAAAGAAAACCAGAAGAGAAGTGATGATGGAGGATGGTGATGATGATGACTATGATGGTTATCATGCTTTGCAGCGGTAGCTTGTGGAAGAGTTTAGTTGAAAGTGCTGATTGCATGTTTCATTCCGCCGCTGCCGTTTTCCACTCAAGGAAGGAGAGAAAGAAAAAGGAAGTGAAAGAAGTGAAAGAAGTGAAAGAAGTGGAAAAGGGAGAAAGAGAAAAAGAAAAAGAGGAAAAAGAAGAAGAGAAAATGGCCGGGATCGATGACGAATCCCTGAAAACACTCATAAGGGATGAGTGTAAGAGCATACAGGCCGTAGAGCGGTGTAACCGCGAGCTCAAGAAGGCACGCGAGCAAAGAGAATCGCTCGACCAGCTGTGGCCGCAGGTGCAAGAACTGAATGCACTAAGGGAGGACGCCCCCACGCCGCCGGAAGAAAAGAAGGGTACTACTACGCCGCCGAAGGAAACTCAGGGTACTACTGTGCCCGATGAGTTCAAGAAAACAGCTGAAGAACTAGCGGCAGAGGCCGAGAAGAAAAAGGAAAAAGAAGAAGAAGATGAACAGGCCAAGGTAATGGCCAGGCGGGTGGAGGAGCTGCGACAAAAGGCCCTGGAGGCGCAAGGCCGTAGAAAAGCTGTGAAGAGCGAGGCGGACTCGGTGCTAGAAGAAGCTTCGGGGTCTGCGAAGAAAGAAGAGGAAAAAGAGAAAGAGAAAGAGAAAGATAAAGAGGAAGAAGAAGGAGAGAGCTCGGAAGAAGAGAAGCCGAGTCCAGACAAGGAAGAGAAAGAGAGCTCAGAAGACGAAGAGGAAGAGAGCTCGGAGAAGGATGAAGAGAAAGGAAGAAAGAGAAAGAAAGGCGAGCAAGAATCGTCGGATGAAGAACTCAATGAGATCATGAAGAAGTTCGCCAAAAGAGAGAATTTGGATGAAGAGGAAGCAGCAAGAAAGCTGTTGGAGGAGATGAGCGGTTTGCAGGAGAAACTGAACGAAAGGAGAAAGAAATTCGTGGTATATTCGGATTTGTATGCGTACCGCCAGAAGCAGCGAAAAATCAAAGAAGAAGAGAAGGAAAAGCTGGCGGCAAAAGAAGTTGAGATAAAAGAGGAGCTGCAGAAGGCAGCGGACGAAGCATTCGTCGCCAAGGAGGAGCTGGAACGCCAGCTCGACAAGCTGAGACGCGAAGATGAGCAACAAGAAACAGAGGCTACAGTGGTAATGGACGAAGAGACACTTCTGACGCAAGAAATGGATCGGTTGAGACCCAAACTAGGAAGTGCCCTCGAGGCATTGAAGCAGAAGAGAAAGGAACTGAAGCTGCCGACGTCAATGGCGTTTGCAGCAAGTGACCAGAAGCTGATTGAAGAGATGGAGAAGAAAAAGAAAAAGGAGATAAAGGAGTTTACGGAAGCGAAAGAGAAGGAAGTGCAGGAGGAGATGCAAAAGAAAGAGAGAGAGATGGAAGAGCTCAAAGAGCTGAAAGATAAAGAGATTGCAACAAAAGAGAAGGAGGTAAGCGACCTCAAAGAAGAGCTGAAAAAGGTGAAAAAGAGAAAAAGCAGCGCTGGAGCAGCGTCTTCTGCTCCGAATGAGGAAGTTGAGAAGATGAAAGAGGAAAGAAGAAAAATGAAAGAGACTGTGAAAGAGCTAGCGAAGAACAACAAGTCTCTGGAAGATGAGCTGCAGACTTTGAAGGATGCGGCAAAAGTGGAGCCAGATCCTGATGCCGAAAGCCAGGCTCAGGTATGTGCAGTATGCTCCCGCTTCGGCCATGGTGCCGAAACCTGCTGGGATGCTTCCTACAATTATACTGCCTCAGGCAAGTATGATCCAAAGATGAAACGTGAAGAGCTCAGCCCGGAGCAATTCCAAGCTTGGTACAAGAGGAACGAGTTGATAATTCGAAGGGCGTATGCAAACCACTTGGAAAGCAACAAAAAGAAATACCGCACTGATAATGCGGATAAAGGCAAAGGCGGAGGCAAGAAGTCCCAGCCAAAGGGAAACTGAAGAGAAAGAGAAAATGAGAGAAGTAGACCAAACCGGAGGTCTTTAAAGAAAAAGGGAATCTGAAGGCTGAAAAGCCGAGAGGGGGA
Source organism: Symbiodinium sp. CCMP2592 (assembly GCA_905221615.1). NCBI lineage: Eukaryota > Dinophyceae > Suessiales > Symbiodiniaceae > Symbiodinium > Symbiodinium sp. CCMP2592. Next base: position 27,758 of record CAJNDT010001220.1, on the reverse strand, counting down.
ACTTCGTTCCCAAACGAGGAAAGAGTTTTCTGAAGGAGTGCAGCTGCTGTTCTGCACAAGAGAAGCCGAAGAGTTTCTCTATGAGGAAAAGTGTTTCAAGAAGTTTTGTGGCCAATGGCCACCGAAGAGTTTCTTTTGCGGCTGAAAAAGCCAAAGAAGTGAACGAGGAGTGAGCGGCTAGTAACGGTAGCTCAGTGTCACTCGTTTCACCCTACGACAAAAGGAGTGCACAACGTGTGTTTAAAAGAAGAGGAGTGAGCGACTGTTTTGGGTTCGTAGCACCTCTAGGAAGGAAAAATGGGAAAAGAGGATGCACGAAGAGGGGGTAACAAACATTTCGCTCAGGAGTGTGTTGCCCTATAATCCTGTAGTTGAGCTGTTTGCCACATGATTTTGTATAGCATGGAACAATGGTTCCACTGTGGTGTTTAGGCTCAAGGGACGCACCCAAGACAGCCGTGCGCCCGAGGAAAAGTAAAGAGCGAATACCAGTGCAAAGTGAAAGGGTTTGGAACGTACCCGTAAAGCGTTTTAGAACATCATGCCATGCGACTGGCTGTTGAAGCATCGCTGGGAAAGTTGAAGGACAAGGAGGTGCCTGCCAAGTCATTGCTAGCAGCCAAGCTGGAGCAGATCGAGAACAATCAGCCGGTAGCCGAGCTGCTGACCGAAGTGGCGTCGCTTGAGGATTCAGAGCTCGAGGCCTACTCGGCGGTGATCGATCCTACTACCAACGTGCTTAAGATAAAGCCCGGAAAGACTCTTACTGGCATGCCCAACAATCCTGAGGAGTTGGGGTTGCATCACAGGCGCATTGGGCTCGCCTGGGACTTCCTGGCGACCAAGCATGCTCTCAGGCCCTGGCTGTCTAGGAATTCCACGGATGTCCTGCGGCGGTTCAGTGATTATGTGTTGGGATCGCAAGTTGCTGGATTGGTGGCGGGCGACGGGCATACTCCGACTTGGGAGCTCGTCTTGAGCTTTGAACTCGAGGCTCGCAAAACCCTCTATCGCTGGATCCGAGACGGCGAGGTGGGCACGATTGAGGAGGCTTGTACAAAGGCTATGCATGACATGGAGCTTCTCAATCGGCATCTTGTCATTCCTTTCTCGCTTAGGGCTGTGCCGCCTCCCCCGTCTGCTCCAGCTGACTGGAAGCGCGAGTCCAAGGGAAAGGGAAAGGGAAAAGCCTTGAAGCGTGCATTGGCTGCTGCGGCAGCCGAAGAGGCCCCGGGCAAGAAAGCGGCCAACTCATGAAAACTCCAGATGGCAAACCTATTTGCTGGAAGTACAACAGGAAGGAAGGGTGCAAGAACAGCGCCTGTCGGTTCCTTCATGTATGTCAACGTTGTCTCGGCAAACACCCTTATCATGCATGCACTCAAGTTCGTCGTCCGGAGGCGGCTACAGCTTCTAACTGACTCTCGGATGGCGGCGACACCGAGGAGAACGTCTCTCAAGGACACGATTCGCCTCCACCGTCCGACATTTCTTTTCTCTACCTATTCGCGGGAGAGTCTCGCCGGGCTGACTTGAAATCATTCCTGGCGGCTGCCTGCGAGAAAGCCGGGCTGTCCTTCCGCTGTCAAGAAGTTGATATCGGGGAGTCGGCTCCGGATGCTCTTTCAGACTCTTTTTGGTTGAGATTGTTCAATCAAGCTCGACGACATGAATTCAATCTTATTTTCATGAGCCCGCCATATTCTACTTTTACCCGGGCCACGTTCGTCAATCGCACAGGACCGCCGCCTCTGCGGAACTCGGACTGGCCGGAAGGTTTTCCGTGGCTATCCGGTGTATGGAAATCAAAAGCCGAGGCTGGTACGACCCTGGTGCGCCGGGTGTTGTCTCTGGCCACTCTGGCTACCAACGAGCATATCCCGTGGTTGGTCGAGCATCCGGAATTTCTGGGCGCTACGGCTGCTGGCACTCCAACCTCAATCTGGACTTGGGAAGAAGCTGTTCGTGTTTTTCAGGAGACTCGCGCCACGTCGGTGGCGCTGCATATGTGTGCCTTCGGCGCCGCTCAGAGGCGGCCGACGCGATTAGCTGGAACCTGGCACGGTCTACGGTCGGTCGGTGTTGCCGGTTGGCCGCGACTTGACCCTCAGCAGCACTATCGAGGCCCGTTGTCTCGCAAGTGCGGGCATGCGCATGCCCCCCTCATCGGCACCGATGAAAATGGACATTTTCTCGCGGTGCCGGCTGCTTACCCTTCGGGCTTCTGTGAGGCACTAGCCAGTATTGCAGTTCTCACCTTCAAGCAAAGAGTGTCCTCCGAATCGGTGTCGGGGGAGGAGCATGCTCGTTCTTCAGACACTCTTGAGAACGCGACTTCGACAGCTGTAGTCCACAAGGCTGAAGCTCTGGCACTGCGTTTACAACACTCGGCGGTCTCGAAGGAGTCTTTGCTTCAGATCTTCGACTTACTTCCCGGCGAAGAGTTGGCCCGGGATGGTGTCACTTGGAGAGATTCGAAATCTTTTGCTGTCGGGGCTTCTGCCGTGGGCGGTAGCCTTGCCGGCCTTCGTAGGAACTCCAGGTTGTTTCCCGGGGTGGCTAGGGTTTTGTGTAGGTTCGTTCGGGGTCAAGGACCTCTTGCGAATCATGTTTGGATTCTGTATGTGGATCTTACTGAGCCAAGGAAGTGTGCAAGGAACAAGTTGCATTGGGAAAAACATGTCTCACTTTGATATCTTGCCGCAGCCATTTCCCCTCGAAGAGGATAAGGAAAGCTGTGTATGGGAATCTCCTGGTCCGTACGAATCATGGAAGAGGAGAACACTCCCATGGAAGAAAAGAACACTCGTTTCACCGAGAAGTATTCCCTACCGCCAGTGGGGAGACCCAAAGGCCCAGTGGTCGAAAGCACTGAGGAACAGGACCAAGAAAGAGCTATGGCAGAGCGACGAGCAGAGTTGGAAGAAATGCAAAGTGCTGCCAGAAGCCGCCGTATGGCATTGGTGGAAGCTCAGACTCCAGCGAGGAGTGAAGCTGCCCCAAGTACTGGAGGAAAAAGAACCCCGGCCACGGCTAAGAGCGCAAAGTCGCGAGAAGATAAGAAGAAAGAAAAGAGGACTGCCAGGAAAGAAGAAAAGCGAAGCAAGAAGGCAGAGAAGCAAAAGCGAAAGTTGGAAGAAGCAACGAGTCCTGATGAAGTTCGCCGTAAGCTGGATGAAGCAATGGACTTGGCAGGAACGATTGAGAATGTTGGGTTGCTTGAGAAAGAATATAAGCGGTTCGGTCTTGATCGGAAGTATCAGCCCCCTTTCCTTCAGTTGTACAACCAGATGCTTCGTAACAACTGGGACTACATGCCCCGATCGTTCTATACGTCCCCAGGAAAGGATGAGTGTACGAAGAAGCTCGAATCCCTTCAAGAAGCAGAAGCTCACAAGGAAGAAAGGAGTAAGAGTTCCGAAGCAGAGAATCGGAAAAGAAAGCTTGCAGAGCTTGAAGAGCAAAAGCGTATCCTTGCAGCGGAAGCCCAGCAACGTCAGCAAGAACTTGAGGATGAGACGAAGCGTCTCCGAGCAGTGGAAGAAGCCGAGCGAAGAGCGAAAGAACTCCAGGATGCTAACAAACGGCCAAAGCAGGTTTCGGTGCCAATGGAAACCTTGGATCCTGCAGAAGTGTGGTATCGCAACAAGGTCCGGGAAGTTGTGAACCGACTGCGTTCAAAGAAGGATGAACAGGTGGAGATTTCGCGTAAGGCTGAGGCTGAGTGGAAGTCTTCGGCCAAAGCTTTGGAAAAGGCTCAAGGAAACTTCCTCGTATCCTCAGAGAGGCTGCGATCAGCCATGGGCAAAGCACTTCAGATTGCCATCCGTTACGGGGAGGAACGTGGCCTGGAAAGGATGTTGGTCCAACTGCACGACAGTACGACCCAAGCACCAGAACCACCGGAACCCTCTGTCAAAGCAACTCCGAAGAGAATGCCCCGGATCCAGGATGCAGCAGAACGCCAGAAAGCAGAGGAAGCAAAGCGTACTGCAGAAGAAGGAGGAAAGGCCGAAAGAAAGAAGTCCGTACGAAGCGGAAAGGGTAAGAAGCAACCGCCAGAAGAGACCCCAGGCAAAGAGTGGACGGAAAGGATCTACGAAGAGGATTGGAGAGAAAAGCATGGAGAACTCCAAGACGGTGAATCCTTTTTGCCGAACTCCGTCACCCCTTTTTCAGCCTCATGGACAAAGGAGCTATCTGCATTGCTTCAGCAGTTGGCTCTCCGCGGATTCGGAGATCGCGGAGGAGAGAGCCAGCCGTTGTGGAAGTTCCCTTGGCAGTTGTCGGGATACAGCGACTATGAAAGTATCAATGAGGAACTGGAGAAATACAGTGTACGGTTGGTACCTTCTCGACGTGAAGCTAAAGGAATCGGAAGATGCAATGGGCTGGAATGCTGGAGTATGCACCCAGCCGTAGAAGGAAGGTTGGATTCCGAGCCTACGGAAACTTCGCGAGGAAGAACAGTGTATTCCGCACTCCCTCCGGGGAGGAGCCTGTGCTCGCTATGCTGGCATGGAGGTCACTGGAAGAAGCAGTGCAAGTTCCATGGAATGTCCTTTGTTCTGTACGAACCCATGCTTACGATTTTGGATGCCAAGAACACCACGAGGCGAATGTATCCGATGCGTGGAGTTTCAAGACCTGGATACAAGGATGACGAGAAAGGACCCAACCCGTATCGAAAGTTCTTTCCAATGCTCGCCTTGTGCGACTACGGGTCGCTCTCGACCGAGGTCAGCAAAAGTAACGAAGCCTACAAGGATAGAGCTCGTACAGATGGAGACTACCCCTACCTCAGTCCGGAAGAAGCAGCTACGCAGAGGAAAGAGGCTCGCCGAGCTGCAAGTACGAAAAGGAAGGCTGAGAAGTCCACTCCGGAGATCTGGACAGCAAAGGATGAGAAGGGAGTGGTCGACCTGGTCGGAACGGAAGGTGAACCTACTACTTCGACGCCAAGTCGGGAAGAACTTCGCCAACAGTATGAGGCACACCATAAGGAGAAGATGCGCCAGACGCTGGCATCAAGGGAAGCTCAAAAGGTCCTGGAAGAACTTGAGGTTAAAGGAAAGGATGCAAAGCAAGCCGAAGAAGATGAAGGACCGAATGTGGCAAAGAGTGCCACCGAGGCTGTTCAGGAAGAAGTGGCTGAGGAGCCAGCCAAGGGTCCAAGTGACCCAGGCCCGGATGAAGCCGGAAGCGATGACAAGATGTCCGATGCAGAGTCGGAAGCAAGTGAAAGCTCGAGTAAAGAAGAAGACCCTCCGGAAGAACCAGAGCCGGATTCTTCGGATCTGGATAGAAAAGCCAGTAAACATCCAGAACAGGACGCACCCGGAAGCATCGACAAGAACGACTTGTGAGAAGTCCTGTAGGGCGCTTGAGCACCCCACGACAAAAGTTGTGGCTGTACTGATATTTCTTTTTCAGCTTCTAGTGAGCTGCGTATTCAGGATGCTTGACCGACTGAACTCTTTACTGTTCGCAGGAAGAATGCAAAAAGATGCCTGTATGCGAAGGAAAGTGAACCGTATGCACAGTACACGTTGGAGACGTAAAGTCAGCGGATTCAAGCGGAAAGTTAGGGCAATGGTGTTTGCTTGTTTGCTTGCCAGGACGGAAGCTATGCAAGGAGGACAGCCCTCTACGGCTGCCGGAATTCCAGTTCAAGATGGAGCAGATGGAGACGGATTAGGCATGGTGCCCACACAAGATATACTCGGACAACTAGTCCAGAATTCCAGAGTTACGACTGAAGCTATAAATCAGCTAGTTACTTACTCAGGAAGTCAGGGTAGCCAAGGAAGCTCGTATGAAGGTATACTCTCAAGGGCATTGGAAGGCGCAGTGAAGATGTTAGGCAGACCGCCGTCATTCGGCGGAGGTAAAACTGATGCACAAGATTTCATGGATTTCAAGGAACGATTGTACAACGTCCTTGCGTATGCGGAACCCAAGTATGCGGATGCCTTCAAGAATCTGGAAAGGTTGGAAGACCATGAGATGTTGCCAACTTCATTTGCGGATGAAACTCAGCAAACTATGTCTACGAAGTTGTATTCACTACTTTGTTCGTGGTTGTCTGGAACTACGAAACAACATGCAAGGGACCCAAGTATTGCCGGAACAAGGAATGGATTTGCTCTGTGGAAATCGTTGCTGAGGATGTATCAACCAAGTACAAGAAGTCGGAGTTTAGCTCTGATGCAGGCAATTCATGGATATCCCAATTTCTCACCAGGATTAAGTGCTGTAGCACAAATCTCAAAGTTGGAAGAATTGGTCAAGGACTATGAGAGATGCAGTGGACAAACGTATCCCAGAGAAATTCTGTTGTCTACTCTCTTGAGATGTATCCCTAGCCCCTTGAAAGAACACATACATCTCCAGCTCACAGACAAAACAACGTACACCCAAGTGAAAGAAAGTGTACTAGTGTACGAACGGACAACACGAAGCTGGATGCCAAACCAAGTATACCAACCCCTAGAAGCAGGACAGAACAACCAATATCTAGGAGCAGTTGAGAATGCACCTACCGGTGGTGGCCATCAAGCGATGGAAGTGAATCGAGTGGAGTACAAAGGCAAAGGATGGAAAGGAAAAGGCGGAAAAGGAAAAGGTAAGAAAGGCTATGGTAAGATGTTTGGAGGATTTGGAGCCATGCAGGCAGGTAGAGGATTTCGGTTCGGCAAAGGAAGAGGAAAAGGCAAAGGCCGAGGTAAAGGACGAGGTAAAGGAAAAGGTAAGAAAGGTGGAAAAGGTAGAAAAGGCAAAGGAAAGAGCAAAGGTAAAGGAAAGAAAGGAAAAGGAAAAAGACTTGGAAGAACAGTTTGTAGACTTTGCCATCAAGAAGGACATTGGGGAAACGAATGCCCTAATCGACATTCGGTACGTAACGTGGAAGCTGAAGAACAACCCCAAGCGGAAGTGTATCCCAACAATCCACCTAGCCAAGAAACCTATCCTAGACCAAATGTGGTCGAAAGTGGTAGTATTCGCCAAACCACAAGCCGGCCAGACCCACGTATTGTTACTCGGACGGAGAGTCGGAGTATCAAGTGGAACCCGTGGATTCAATCCAAAACCCTTTTACCATATAGCTACGCCACCGGAAGAATATCCGGAAACCTTCCCGATCAACTCGGATGATGAGGACATTGACATCACCTATGTCAACACGGTGAGAATGGTTCGAGAAGTTGCAGACGAAACTGCAGATGGTGATGAAGTCACCAATCCATTTTTCGGTGAACTACCCAGTCCTGGTTTTACAGACTCGGAAGAGGAGTTTGACTCTGGTAAGCCAGCTGGAATCTGCCGAGGTTGTGGAGCAAACCTGGAGCCTGTGTGCAAGCGAGTTGCACCACAGATGGAATCTGGAATACCGCGAGTTCCAGAACATTACCCAGGAGAAGAACACTACCTACGGCAACAGAGGAAACTGAAAAGTGAAGGAAAGCCCTACGACGAGAAGGCCATCGAGGATGCAGTGAAGCGAGAGAATGAGTGGATAGAGTCTCACCTCGAAGCGCAAGAAGAGAAAAAGGGAACCGAGAAAGCTAAGGTTCGAATGGTTCGTGAAGAGTTCCATGATGTAGCAGAGTGGTATGTGATGGACGCCACAGATGAAGATGGCGACTGGTCTCTAGTAGGTGACCACGAAGTGGTTAGAGCAGTTCAAGTTCGAATCCCTCTCTAGGCTTGGGACATACTCTTGAGTTCGACGATGGCTGTCATGTTTGCTTCGATCCTGCTGCTTGGCACTGCACGCAGGCTTGGGAAGGGACCAGAACAGTGCTCGTGGCATACTGTTAAATCTTGTACATGGAAACGCCCCACACCTTTGGTGAGCCCTAGGCTACGGATATAACATGTATAGTTGTACAGTGTGACTATGCAGCGCCTTTGGCTTAAGCAGGAAAAGCGTGAACGCTCAGGGTCTTACAGTTTAACTTGGTAGCGGAGCAAAGTAAGCCTGAAGATCCAGGAAGCTTGTGGGAAGAAGGAAACCCTGGAAGCCCGGATTGGAACCGGAAGAAGTATTCGAGAATACCTGGAAACTGGATTGTAAGAACCCTGAACTCGCCATGACGGTGAACCTGGAGAAGCTGTACAAGGACCTCTTGCGAATCATGTTTGGATTCTGTATGTGGATCTTACTGAGCCAAGGAAGTGTGCAAGGAACAAGTTGCATTGGGAAAAACATGTCTCACTTTGATATCTTGCCGCAGCCATTTCCCCTCGAAGAGGATAAGGAAAGCTGTGTATGGGAATCTCCTGGTCCGTACGAATCATGGAAGAGGAGAACACTCCCATGGAAGAAAAGAACACTCGTTTCACCGAGAAGTATTCCCTACCGCCAGTGGGGAGACCCAAAGGCCCAGTGGTCGAAAGCACTGAGGAACAGGACCAAGAAAGAGCTATGGCAGAGCGACGAGCAGAGTTGGAAGAAATGCAAAGTGCTGCCAGAAGCCGCCGTATGGCATTGGTGGAAGCTCAGACTCCAGCGAGGAGTGAAGCTGCCCCAAGTACTGGAGGAAAAAGAACCCCGGCCACGGCTAAGAGCGCAAAGTCGCGAGAAGATAAGAAGAAAGAAAAGAGGACTGCCAGGAAAGAAGAAAAGCGAAGCAAGAAGGCAGAGAAGCAAAAGCGAAAGTTGGAAGAAGCAACGAGTCCTGATGAAGTTCGCCGTAAGCTGGATGAAGCAATGGACTTGGCAGGAACGATTGAGAATGTTGGGTTGCTTGAGAAAGAATATAAGCGGTTCGGTCTTGATCGGAAGTATCAGCCCCCTTTCCTTCAGTTGTACAACCAGATGCTTCGTAACAACTGGGACTACATGCCCCGATCGTTCTATACGTCCCCAGGAAAGGATGAGTGTACGAAGAAGCTCGAATCCCTTCAAGAAGCAGAAGCTCACAAGGAAGAAAGGAGTAAGAGTTCCGAAGCAGAGAATCGGAAAAGAAAGCTTGCAGAGCTTGAAGAGCAAAAGCGTATCCTTGCAGCGGAAGCCCAGCAACGTCAGCAAGAACTTGAGGATGAGACGAAGCGTCTCCGAGCAGTGGAAGAAGCCGAGCGAAGAGCGAAAGAACTCCAGGATGCTAACAAACGGCCAAAGCAGGTTTCGGTGCCAATGGAAACCTTGGATCCTGCAGAAGTGTGGTATCGCAACAAGGTCCGGGAAGTTGTGAACCGACTGCGTTCAAAGAAGGATGAACAGGTGGAGATTTCGCGTAAGGCTGAGGCTGAGTGGAAGTCTTCGGCCAAAGCTTTGGAAAAGGCTCAAGGAAACTTCCTCGTATCCTCAGAGAGGCTGCGATCAGCCATGGGCAAAGCACTTCAGATTGCCATCCGTTACGGGGAGGAACGTGGCCTGGAAAGGATGTTGGTCCAACTGCACGACAGTACGACCCAAGCACCAGAACCACCGGAACCCTCTGTCAAAGCAACTCCGAAGAGAATGCCCCGGATCCAGGATGCAGCAGAACGCCAGAAAGCAGAGGAAGCAAAGCGTACTGCAGAAGAAGGAGGAAAGGCCGAAAGAAAGAAGTCCGTACGAAGCGGAAAGGGTAAGAAGCAACCGCCAGAAGAGACCCCAGGCAAAGAGTGGACGGAAAGGATCTACGAAGAGGATTGGAGAGAAAAGCATGGAGAACTCCAAGACGGTGAATCCTTTTTGCCGAACTCCGTCACCCCTTTTTCAGCCTCATGGACAAAGGAGCTATCTGCATTGCTTCAGCAGTTGGCTCTCCGCGGATTCGGAGATCGCGGAGGAGAGAGCCAGCCGTTGTGGAAGTTCCCTTGGCAGTTGTCGGGATACAGCGACTATGAAAGTATCAATGAGGAACTGGAGAAATACAGTGTACGGTTGGTACCTTCTCGACGTGAAGCTAAAGGAATCGGAAGATGCAATGGGCTGGAATGCTGGAGTATGCACCCAGCCGTAGAAGGAAGGTTGGATTCCGAGCCTACGGAAACTTCGCGAGGAAGAACAGTGTATTCCGCACTCCCTCCGGGGAGGAGCCTGTGCTCGCTATGCTGGCATGGAGGTCACTGGAAGAAGCAGTGCAAGTTCCATGGAATGTCCTTTGTTCTGTACGAACCCATGCTTACGATTTTGGATGCCAAGAACACCACGAGGCGAATGTATCCGATGCGTGGAGTTTCAAGACCTGGATACAAGGATGACGAGAAAGGACCCAACCCGTATCGAAAGTTCTTTCCAATGCTCGCCTTGTGCGACTACGGGTCGCTCTCGACCGAGGTCAGCAAAAGTAACGAAGCCTACAAGGATAGAGCTCGTACAGATGGAGACTACCCCTACCTCAGTCCGGAAGAAGCAGCTACGCAGAGGAAAGAGGCTCGCCGAGCTGCAAGTACGAAAAGGAAGGCTGAGAAGTCCACTCCGGAGATCTGGACAGCAAAGGATGAGAAGGGAGTGGTCGACCTGGTCGGAACGGAAGGTGAACCTACTACTTCGACGCCAAGTCGGGAAGAACTTCGCCAACAGTATGAGGCACACCATAAGGAGAAGATGCGCCAGACGCTGGCATCAAGGGAAGCTCAAAAGGTCCTGGAAGAACTTGAGGTTAAAGGAAAGGATGCAAAGCAAGCCGAAGAAGATGAAGGACCGAATGTGGCAAAGAGTGCCACCGAGGCTGTTCAGGAAGAAGTGGCTGAGGAGCCAGCCAAGGGTCCAAGTGACCCAGGCCCGGATGAAGCCGGAAGCGATGACAAGATGTCCGATGCAGAGTCGGAAGCAAGTGAAAGCTCGAGTAAAGAAGAAGACCCTCCGGAAGAACCAGAGCCGGATTCTTCGGATCTGGATAGAAAAGCCAGTAAACATCCAGAACAGGACGCACCCGGAAGCATCGACAAGAACGACTTGTGAGAAGTCCTGTAGGGCGCTTGAGCACCCCACGACAAAAGTTGTGGCTGTACTGATATTTCTTTTTCAGCTTCTAGTGAGCTGCGTATTCAGGATGCTTGACCGACTGAACTCTTTACTGTTCGCAGGAAGAATGCAAAAAGATGCCTGTATGCGAAGGAAAGTGAACCGTATGCACAGTACACGTTGGAGACGTAAAGTCAGCGGATTCAAGCGGAAAGTTAGGGCAATGGTGTTTGCTTGTTTGCTTGCCAGGACGGAAGCTATGCAAGGAGGACAGCCCTCTACGGCTGCCGGAATTCCAGTTCAAGATGGAGCAGATGGAGACGGATTAGGCATGGTGCCCACACAAGATATACTCGGACAACTAGTCCAGAATTCCAGAGTTACGACTGAAGCTATAAATCAGCTAGTTACTTACTCAGGAAGTCAGGGTAGCCAAGGAAGCTCGTATGAAGGTATACTCTCAAGGGCATTGGAAGGCGCAGTGAAGATGTTAGGCAGACCGCCGTCATTCGGCGGAGGTAAAACTGATGCACAAGATTTCATGGATTTCAAGGAACGATTGTACAACGTCCTTGCGTATGCGGAACCCAAGTATGCGGATGCCTTCAAGAATCTGGAAAGGTTGGAAGACCATGAGATGTTGCCAACTTCATTTGCGGATGAAACTCAGCAAACTATGTCTACGAAGTTGTATTCACTACTTTGTTCGTGGTTGTCTGGAACTACGAAACAACATGCAAGGGACCCAAGTATTGCCGGAACAAGGAATGGATTTGCTCTGTGGAAATCGTTGCTGAGGATGTATCAACCAAGTACAAGAAGTCGGAGTTTAGCTCTGATGCAGGCAATTCATGGATATCCCAATTTCTCACCAGGATTAAGTGCTGTAGCACAAATCTCAAAGTTGGAAGAATTGGTCAAGGACTATGAGAGATGCAGTGGACAAACGTATCCCAGAGAAATTCTGTTGTCTACTCTCTTGAGATGTATCCCTAGCCCCTTGAAAGAACACATACATCTCCAGCTCACAGACAAAACAACGTACACCCAAGTGAAAGAAAGTGTACTAGTGTACGAACGGACAACACGAAGCTGGATGCCAAACCAAGTATACCAACCCCTAGAAGCAGGACAGAACAACCAATATCTAGGAGCAGTTGAGAATGCACCTACCGGTGGTGGCCATCAAGCGATGGAAGTGAATCGAGTGGAGTACAAAGGCAAAGGATGGAAAGGAAAAGGCGGAAAAGGAAAAGGTAAGAAAGGCTATGGTAAGATGTTTGGAGGATTTGGAGCCATGCAGGCAGGTAGAGGATTTCGGTTCGGCAAAGGAAGAGGAAAAGGCAAAGGCCGAGGTAAAGGACGAGGTAAAGGAAAAGGTAAGAAAGGTGGAAAAGGTAGAAAAGGCAAAGGAAAGAGCAAAGGTAAAGGAAAGAAAGGAAAAGGAAAAAGACTTGGAAGAACAGTTTGTAGACTTTGCCATCAAGAAGGACATTGGGGAAACGAATGCCCTAATCGACATTCGGTACGTAACGTGGAAGCTGAAGAACAACCCCAAGCGGAAGTGTATCCCAACAATCCACCTAGCCAAGAAACCTATCCTAGACCAAATGTGGTCGAAAGTGGTAGTATTCGCCAAACCACAAGCCGGCCAGACCCACGTATTGTTACTCGGACGGAGAGTCGGAGTATCAAGTGGAACCCGTGGATTCAATCCAAAACCCTTTTACCATATAGCTACGCCACCGGAAGAATATCCGGAAACCTTCCCGATCAACTCGGATGATGAGGACATTGACATCACCTATGTCAACACGGTGAGAATGGTTCGAGAAGTTGCAGACGAAACTGCAGATGGTGATGAAGTCACCAATCCATTTTTCGGTGAACTACCCAGTCCTGGTTTTACAGACTCGGAAGAGGAGTTTGACTCTGGTAAGCCAGCTGGAATCTGCCGAGGTTGTGGAGCAAACCTGGAGCCTGTGTGCAAGCGAGTTGCACCACAGATGGAATCTGGAATACCGCGAGTTCCAGAACATTACCCAGGAGAAGAACACTACCTACGGCAACAGAGGAAACTGAAAAGTGAAGGAAAGCCCTACGACGAGAAGGCCATCGAGGATGCAGTGAAGCGAGAGAATGAGTGGATAGAGTCTCACCTCGAAGCGCAAGGAGAGAAAAAGGGAACCGAGAAAGCTAAGGTTCGAATGGTTCGTGAAGAGTTCCATGATGTAGCAGAGTGGTATGTGATGGACGCCACAGATGAAGATGGCGACTGGTCTCTAGTAGGTGACCACGAAGTGGTTAGAGCAGTTCAAGTGGAAGAGACAGTACCTGAAGAAGCACTTGAGATCATTATTTTGGATTCAGGATCAGATGCAAGTCTATTGCCTAGGACACATCCTACGGCTACTCGTATTGATGCAGGAACGACCGGAATCTTGCTAGAGGATACACAAGGGAATGCGATCAAGTCATCAGGTATGGTGACTGCTGTGATCTCAGTAGAACAAGGATCGGACTGTTGGACAGCCCCAAGTCTTTCCGAAAGCTTTATTGTGAGTGATGCGACAAACATTCTGTTGTCGATGGGAAGATTACTGAAGAATGGTTGGAGATTGGAGTATCAACCCGAGATACCTGATGGAGAAAAGGATCTCAGTACTCAGTGGAACCTTACAGTGTCGTCAATGGTATTGGTAAGCCCAGATGGAAAAGCTTATGCAAGGATCTTTTACAAACGGAATAGTTGTTGTTTGTTAGGTCGATTGTCGGTTGTTGGAAGTGATCGTCACACCCGTTGGACGGGGATAGGTCAGAGCAGTGGAAGCTCTAGAGGTAACACTGACAGTCGTACTGCAGTGGAGAGAAGCGTCACAGTACGTATTCCAAACTATTTACGGGATCTGTTGGACAGGACTCCCAGTGGTAATTGGACGATCATGGATGACGGTACACCTTTTCTGTTGTGTCAAGGAACAACGTATATGGATCCCAAGGATGCTTTTCCTGGATGGAAGTACAGGACGACAATGGTATCTGCAGGAGGAAGTGAATGGTCACTGGTCGAGTTGTACTCGGACTATGGTTCAGTTAGGAGCCACAATGTTGAGATTGCGGAGTGTCATGGGACACCGAAGAGGATCTGTGTTATCCTGCATGCAGTGAGTGGAAACTTTTTCACTTTCTGTCGTGACTTTGAAGCAGTGATGGTTTCGAGAGGACCGGAAACACCTCTCGCCAGAGGAGAGACAGGAGTTCCTGAAGAGCTGAGTACCCCGGTTGTACCGGTGAATATCGCACCTGGAAGAAGCGAAGGAGTATTGGGACCAATCTACGACGGCGATGGGAACCCGTTGTCAGAATTGGAGATGCAGAAGTCTGCACAGAAGTTGAAGAGCGAAGAAAAGGAGAAAGTACGAGTGGAAGCAGAACCGTACAAACCCTCAGAGGAGGAAAGACTTGCTCATGAAGCTACACACCTACCGTTTGCTCACTGGTGTGAGTCATGCGTGGAAGCTAAAAGCAAACAGGATCACGAAAAGAAGAACCCAGAGGCAGGAAAGGACTCAGTGGGAGTACCTTACCCCATAATCCAACTGGATTTCATGTTCCTACAAGGAAAGGACACACCAGCGTTGGTTGGAATCTGTTCTTGGACAAGGATGTCAGTAGTGATACCTGTGTCTGGAAAGCAGACTGAAAGGAAAACTGTGGAGAAAGTACTGAAGTGGGTACATAGTCTTGGACACTTGGATGAAGTCGGATTTGTTGGAGACTCTGAAGAGGCAATGTTGTCTCTCATAGCTGCAGTTGTGGAAACAAGGAGGAAGATGAACCGGAAGACTCATGACCAGAACAACAAGCCGTACCAGAAAGGAAGAACGGCTAGAGTAGAAAGGTTCATTCAGACGGTGAGGAACCAGACAGTGTGCTTAGTCCGAGCGGCGGAAAGAAAACTTGGCATAGAAATTCCCGAAGGCCATGCTGTGTGGGCCTGGGGACTATGCCACGCGTCGTGGTTGCTGAACCGATACCACAGACACGCCGCGATAGGTTCAACCCCCTACGAAAGCGTAGTTGGAAGACCTTACCTTGGAAAGATAGCCCCTTTCGGTGAGTACGTGTATGCGTTGAAGAAGCCCGAGAAGAAAGGAACAGCTAACTGGATTGGAGGAATCTATCTTGGTAAGAACTCTCAAGATATGCGCTTGGTAGGAGTTGAAGATGGAGTTTTAGCAACTGGATCAGTAAGACGTATTGCTACTGGATGGAGAAAGGAACCTGTGTTGAAGTTGAGTGTAACTCCGTGGAATCCCAAGAAGCCTAAAGGAACATTCAGCAAGCAGCCATTACCAGCACCAGCATTGGCCAGTATCGCGGAAGAAGGAACTGCACAGGAACCGGTTGTTCGAGAAGGAGACCGAGGACAATCTCAGGAGGAACAAGTTGAAGAATTGTTGGATATGCTGGATACAAGTGGAGCCTCAAGCGGAGGCAGGGCCTCTGACGGAGGCAGGGCCAGTATCGAATCGAGTTCTCATTCGCGGAGTTCAAGCTCGATGCACGATGTACCCTCTGGAGCATCTGGAATAGATGCAATTGTCAGCGATGACACTATGCTGGAAGATTTGAGGAAACGACCAGCCGAAGGAGGCCAAGGAATTGAAGGATCACCAAAGAAATCCCGTGAAGAACCATCAGCACCATCAGCACCATCATCACCTTCAAGAGGAATCTACCCGCCTTTGTTCGCAGGCAGGGTATCACAAGAAGATGACCCATTCCATTGGGATGAACATGAGGACCTCACAGCAGTAGAAGGAGAAGACGTGGAGTATGAAGACCTCATGGAAGAAGAAATGGAAGAAGTACCGAAGAATGATCAGGGAGAGACCCCACCAGAACTAAGTCCGGAAGAATTGGATGCCTTGGATCAGGAAGCAGCAGTGGAAGAACTTAACCGCCTCAGTAAACTTGGAGTGATCGAGGAGTTCATGGAGGCGAATGCGACGGGAGATGAAAAGCGCATGGATTTGCGTGAAGTCTACGACTGGAGGCATCGTGACGGACGGTGGAAAAGGAGGTGTCGTATAGTGGCCAGGGAGTACAGGGCAGGCGCCAGTTCTACGGCTGAGACATTCAGCCCAACCGCGAGCAACGCCGCGTCGCGCCTAGTCTTGTTGTTACACCTGGTGTATCAATGGGTAGTAGTAGTCCTAGATATAAAGGACGCGTACCTCCAGGTCCCGCAGCAAGAAGAGGTACTTATTACGATTAGCGATTGGATGAAACGAGCAGCAAATCTGCCAGAAGGAGTGCTGTGGAGGTTGAAGAGATGCTTGCCTGGTCAGCGGAATGCCGCAACAAGATGGTATGAACACTTGCGGAGTATACTGGAGAAACTTGGATTTGTATTCTCAGTTCACGTACCCGCATTAGCTCGACACATCACCAGAAAGCTTTGTATCTCTATCCATGTGGATGATGAATTACTCGCGGGAGAAAAGGAAGAGACCATTTGGTTGGTTGAAGAATTGGAGAAAGTCTTCAAGGTGGAGAAAGAAGGACCCTATCCTTCTAGTGGCCTAGGAAACGGAGAAGAGATGCGATATCTCAAGAGGAAGTATGTTTTCACCCGTGAAGGAATTGTTGTGCAGCCCAACGAGAAGTATGTCCGGAAGCTGATTGAATTGTATGACCTTGGAAGGTTGAAGAGTAAGGCCACACCAGAGCATGTGGATCTGGTGAAGGAAGACCGGAGCAAAGAATTGAGTGCTGAAGAGACAAAACGGTTTCGATCTGGACTCGGATCTATCTTGTACCTTGCACAGGACAGAATTGACATTCAGTATGCCTCGAAATGTTTGGCATCAAGTATGTCGAAGCCGACGGTGCAGGCACTAAAGTGTCTGAAGCATTTGATTTTGTATCTGAGTGGAACAGCTACAAGAGCTACTCTTTTACCGTATACCGAAATCGGGAGCCGGTTGATTACGAAGTTGAATGGCCAAGAGGATGAAGAAATCAGCAGTGGATCAGGACATGTTGTGGAAGCGTATTCAGATAGTGATTGGGCAAGTTTGAAGACACCCGAGAAAGCTCGAAGGAAGAGTACGTCATCGGGAATCATCGTACTGAACGGAGTACAGGTGTTATCGTTTTCAAGGACCCAGAAAGCCACATCATCATCAAGCTGTGAAGCAGAGTTGTACGCACTGAGTGGAACCTGTGGAGAAGCTATCCTAGTCGGAAGGCTGTTCGAGTTCCTAGTGGACATGCCCGTACGCGTGGAGATACGGTGCGATTCCTCATCTGCACGACAGTGGAGCCAACGGAGAGGAGTTGGACGCCTGAAGCATGTGGATGTTAGGCTGTGTCAACTGCAAGATTGGGTACGAGACAATCTTGTAAAGCTTGGTACGGTACGAACCGCGCTAAATGTAGCGGACCTAAACACCAAGAAGTTGTCGTATGCCCGAAGGTCATTTCTGTTGTATCACTTGTCACAAGTAGAGTATGATGAAGATGGAAACTTGGAACGCACAGGAGAGCAAGAGTACGAAAAGCACGAGCAAGAAAAGAGGTTGAAAGAGTATGTCGGAAGTGGACAGATTAAGAACCTCATAAGAGCCATACAAGTATTTCATCTGATGAAGCCTATCACCGCAGCTTTGCTCAAGGAGGACGTAGTGGACGCCCAAGGAGAAAGTAAGAAAGCCATGGACGGAAGTTTCACGAAATTCGAGGTATGCATGATGGTATGTGTATTCATGCTTGCAGTGCCGTATGTCCTATCTGTATGGACGAGGATGCTGAAGACCTTGGAAAGGCTGAGAGGCATTGGACGTGTGAAAATCAGCACTGGTTCACGAGCACGTGTGTATCACCGTGGAACATGCTGGCACGTTCAAGGGCCGCACCACAAGCCCGGCAAGTGGCTATGGAAAGATATGAGCGATGCTGAAAGCGAAGGCTACAGAGCATGTTGGGTTTGTTTTCCGGAAACAAAACCGGAAGGATCTTACAGGAACCCTACTTTACGTAAGAAGCGGGGAAAAGCAGAAGGACCCGTATTCCTGGAAGACGATGACTGGGAATTCATGGAGAATGTGTTGGAGTATGAAGTGGTGTTAAACATCTTGCCAGGAACAGTAACACAGTTAGTGCAGTGCAGTTAATGTACAGGAACAGCCGTCACGCACACGCGACGTGCTAGGCTCGAGACCAGCGGACACAGTGACCTACAAGGAAAAGTGACCGCTTCAGTTTGAGAGTAGGAAGCTTAGTGAAGCCCGTTCTTTAACATGGTAGCGGAGCTGCCTCCAGGAACCTCCTTGGCAGCGATGATGCTACTCGTAGCCATAGGAACCATGATGCTCGGCGCCATGGCAGTTTGCCTCGTTGCCGGATGGAAGCAGATGCGCGCGAATGAGCAGATCACCAAGAAGACAGAGACAGTGCTCAACATGCCCACGCTCAGGATCGCAGTCCGTTCAGGAACAAAGTACCACCGCAGAGGTTGTGGACACCTTCGCAACCACAACGTGACAGCAGGAAACGCGCGAGACTTTGACGCTTGCAGCGATTGCTACCCCGACCGAGTGTTGGTGGAAGAGAAAGAGAAAAGGAACATGAAGTGCTACGGTTTGGCAGCATGTATGGTGCTGCTGGTTGGTTTCGCACTGGGAAGCCTCGCAACTTTGTGCGGGATGATCTTGGTCCCAGGAGCAGGAAGTATGGCGGTGAGACCGTGGCAGGCCCTTGGCAACAAAGTGGAGACCAAGGAAGAACTTGCCCTTGGAGACGCCTTATCCTCCAAGGAAGCGAGCCGTGGGAGAAAGGAACTACCGTACGTTGAGAGTGACGAGAGCGAGCTCATGGCAGTGTGGTCGAGCAGAAGGAAGCCCAATACGCACCCCAATACGCACCGGAACCGCTACAGGAACTATGACGTGTACGGCGAGTACTACCAGCAAGGCTACAACGAGTGCAGCGTGAACCCCGACGGCACCAACGTGAACACGATCAGGAACACGAACGCGTACACGATTAAGGACTATGTGGAGATAGGAAAAGTCATGGTACCGTACGCTTTGTTGTGCGCGAACCAAGTGATGAACGAGCTCTACAGCGTCGTTAGCGTGACCGGCGAGTACTACACGGAAGAGAACAGGAACGGCGACCAGAACACCGAGAAACAGGAGAGTGAGAGCCTTGAGTCAGGCTACGCCCCTAGGTACCTAGTAAAACAACAGCGAGAAGTACTGAGGAAATTTGTACAGGAACATGTTCACAGTTTCGTAGAAAAGCTAGCAACTGTAGGAAAGAAGTTTCACGACGTCGTGCATGTGATAGTTCAGGAAGTCATTTCCAACAGAGTTGTATTTCAAGGAATTCGCATAGCAGTGTTCTTAGGAACCCCAATGGGACTGATTACTTGGATCACCCTGTCGTACTATTCTAGTTTGTTTTTCGCAAGAGCAAGCAATTGCTCGAAGCACCAAAGGAAGACAAGAGGAGAAAGGAGAGCACAAGCAGTGAGCAGGAAACAGTGCAAGTCACTACTTTTAGCAGCACTAGTGTACAGCAACCTTGAAGCAGCAAAAGGAATGGAGGATGCATTGAAGGCACTTGCCGAGATCAATGCACAGACATTACAAGGAATACAGACACTAGCAGAGGAGATCAGGAACTCAGCAGCTTCAGGAAGTCAAAGAGAAGCAGGACTCACACAAGCATTCCAGGAAACCCTGACAGCAGTTCAGGAACAACAGAAGACAGCACAAACAGCGTTAGCAGACGCTCACACGAATGCAGCAACGACACTTGAGGAGATAGGAGCATCTCTGGAGAAAGCAGTAAAGGAACAAAGAAAGCCTGGAGAAGTGGAGTTGCACAAGCTGATTAAAAGCCCCGAAGCATTTTCCCCAGGAACATGGCAAGAAGAGAAGAGTGGATGGACAGAGTTCAGGAACAGGATGCGGATCTGGCTTGGAGCAGTGGATTCCAACATGGTGAAGATCATGGACATCGCAGAAAGGAACCTAAAAGATGATAAACAAGTGAAGATGGCTGAGATGTCTGCAGAAGCAAAGGAAACAAGCAGACGCCTGTACAGTGTTCTTTGTTCGTACACTAAAGGAAGGCCGTACCGAGTTGTAAAGCATGTAGCTGAGGAGAACGGTATGGAAGCTTACCGTATGCTACTCAAGGAATATCAACCAACGAATCGTGCGAGATCGTTGGAGTTGTTTCACAACATTCTCAACTACAAATTTGCTCACAACAAAGGAATTGCTGAGAATATCCTCGAATATGAGGAACACATCGAGAAGTACGAGAAGGCGACTGGAGAAAAGGTACAGGAGAATTTGAAAGTATCTACTCTTATTCAAGGTATGAAACCTGACGTGAAAAGGCACTTGTTGCTCAACATGGATGAGAAGACACAGTACAATACTCTTCGTCAGTACCTTGTGAACTATGAGTCAACCGAGCGTTGGACTAACTCTTTAGCAGCCCAGCAAGGAACACCTCACCGAACCACAACAGACTTGATCGACAAAGGTGATGACCATGGTGGTCTTGCAGCAATGGATATCAACCAAGCATGGTACAAAGGAAAGAAAGGCTATGGCAAAGGTTATGTTCACCATAAAGGCAAAGGTAAAGGAAAAGGCAAGAAAGGTGGAAAGGACTTCGGAAAAGGTTTCGGCTTTGACAGCAAAGGCAAAGGTAAAGGTAAAGGTTTCGGAGGTTTTGGCAAAGGCAGAGGTCGAGGCAACTGGAAAGGCCGAGGTAGAGGTTTCAGAGGTTACAAAGGAAAAGGCAAAGGTCGAGGAAGAGGTTTCTTCAGACACAAAGGAAAAGGTAAAGGAAAAGCCCAAGCAGCTACAGGAGTGTGTCACTACTGCCATAAGTATGGACATTTCGAAGCACAGTGTAGGCAGAAGATGCGTGACATGGGTTATCAGGCAAGGAACGTTGACCTTGAAAACCAGAGCGAGCAAGCGAGCACTACAGGTACTTCGACTCAGGCCCCTTCGTCAACCAACAAGACCTCAACAAGCCAAAGCCAACAAGCCAAGGAACCCAAAGACCAGTGATTAGGATGGTCTCCATGTACCACATGGGAGACGAGCCCACAAGCTTTCCGGAGGAATTCGAGATGAGTGAGAACTCTGATGAGATAGAGATTGAGTACTTCGGAAGAGTTTTGCGGGTTGTTGGTGAAGAAGTTCAGGAAGAGAGAAGTGAGACAGAAGAGTTTTGGATTGGTGATGAAGATGATGAGTTTCAGGACTGTGATGAGGTGAGTGATGGCACATGGTTGCAATGGCACCTAGAAGGAACTCCGATAGGAACTCAGGACCGTGGATACTACTTTGAGTGTCCCAATGGATGTCATGAAACACCGTGGCACCCAGACATGCAGGAATGTGAGAACGGATGTCACCATCCTCCTAGAAGGAACAGAGTAGACAGAACAGCACCCTCAAGGACCATCACTAGGTTTGCACGTGCAGCAAGGAACACGAGAACTCGAGAGATCGAGGTTGTGCTGGATTCCGGAGCCGACATTTCGTTGGCACCAATGTGGATGAAGAAGTACGGAAGGAAAGCACCCAACACTACCAAGGTAGTTTTGCGAGATGCGCAAGGATCCCGAATTAAGGTTTCAGACCAAAGGATTATTGAAGTTGAGTTTCGGGATATTCAAGGAAACATTGTGAAGGTTGAAGAAGTGTTCTTGATTTCATCGGTTGTGCACCCTCTTTTGGCAGTAGGTAAACTGTTGAAGAAAGGCTGGGAGTTCAGAGATGGAACAGCAACAGGCACTTTCCTAACAGAAGGAACAACCAAGATCGCAGTGAACTACAACAACAACTCACTTACAACAAAAGCCTTTGTGAGAGCAGTCAACTGGGAAGCAGAAGCAAAACCTATCCCTATGTACTTGTGCGAGAACTTGAAGGAACTCATTGAAGAACAGCGTGTTGGTTGGACCAACTGGCGAGACCCTTACCAAGTCCACTTCAGCCTAGGAACCTCAGAACACGTTGATACTTACTTGATGTTTCCACCAGGAAAGTTCGCATATCGAGCAGTGCTTATTGAGGATGATGATCAGTGGTATTTGTTGCATCACAGCATCATGTTTGAGGAACTTGAAGAACCGTTTGGAACAATCTTCGATGGTAGCAAGGAGTATCGCACACTTACGCTAGTATCGCTCAAGGAATTTCCGCTGAACCTCATAGGCAACCCCAAGGAAGATGAAGATCGAAAGATGTTTGAAGAGTACACTGAGGATGCATGGTCAATCAGCATGGATGGCACCACACTCACGAGGTACCACAACTCGTTGAGGAAGACTTTGTTCAATCCTCGAGATACCAGTGACATTCCAGTGGACATAGGAAAGCTCAAACCAGACAGGTACACGTATGGAGAAGAACCGATCAACAAGGATTTCTTTGAGGATGACAAGTTCTGGACTTTGGATGAGCCTCACAGAGACCCAGAACCACTAGGAGGTTTATCTGGACAGGACGCAGTGTATTCGAACTCATCGAACCAGTGAACCCCAAGGCCAGAAGACCAAAACAGAAGGTTCACCAACTGGACACGATTCCAGAACAGGAAGAAGAACAGGAAGAGACCTCAGAGGCCCAAGCACCAGCGCACAGGCACGAACTTGCAGGAGAACTGTCGTTTACATTCAATGGTCATGAGTACAACCAGCAGAACAGCCTCAAGGCCCTGAGAGAACTGTGCAAGGAACTAGGAGTTTCAAAAGCTGGATCTAAGCAAGAGATCCTCAGAAGGCTCAGTAGATCCATCATGGAAGCAGAAAGGCACATGGAACTTGTTTCAGGCCAGAAGAAGTACAAGGAGTTTCTAGAAGCTGAACCTCTGAAGGTACCCAAACAGCCAAAGCCAGAGGAAGTTGCAGTGCATAATCTCACACACTTACCTTATGCATCTTGGTGTCCGACATGTGTAGCATGCAAAGGAAAAGAGTCTCCACACCTTCGTGAGAACCCAGAGAAGGAAAGATCTTCGAGACCAACTTTCTGTATGGATTTCTGTTTTACAGGAACAAGTCATGATGAGGCACCAGCGGCAGTATGTCTTGTGTGTGTTGATTCTTGGAGTAGGAACATGGTCTGTATCCCGACAGCATCTAAAGGAAAAGATCTTGTAGAGCACCTTTGCGAAGGAGTGACCTACTTGAGTACTCAGCTTGGATACGGAACTATCAACTTGAAGGCAGACAACGAAGGAACAATGATGAAGCTGAAGCAAGTCATCCAGAAGCAGAGAGCAGCTTTAGGTCTAGGAACAGTCTTGCAGGACGCAGTCAGTGGCCAGAAGGAAACCAACGGCATGGCAGAGAGAGCAATCCAAACCATTAGGAGACAAGGAACAACCTTGATTAGGCACCTTGAACACAGAACAGGAACATATATTGCTCATACACATCCAATCTTCAGTTGGGCTTTCAGGCACTCGGCATGGACCTTGAACAGGTACCATCGCCATTCCTCCACAGGAATGACTCCGTATGAGTTCATGGCAGGAAGGCCTTACGAGGGCCAGCTCGCCGAATTTGGCGAATCACTTTTGGTTTTGACCAATCGTTCAGGAACTCGTGGCAATAGGAAAGGTGACCCTATTTGGTTGAGAGGAGTGTTTTTAGGAAAAACAGACAACAACCTTTTCATTACGTGGCACATGGACGGCATCAAGACGAGCCGTAGCGCAAAACGCTGTGTAGAACACTTCGACGTGAAAGGAATCAGCAGTGTAGGAATTCATACTTGGGAAGTGAAGCACACTACACTGGCAACAAGGAACATTCCCAGGAAGAACATTCCAGGACCAATTGCAGAGGCGCCACCTGTCGTGGATGGAACAACTCAGGAACAGTCGGTTGAGGACTCGGCACCTTCAGCACCTTCAGGACCGATCGCAGGACCGATTGTCATCCAAGGCGGGGACTCTGCAGGGAAGTCAGGACCTACTAGGACAACCTACCTAGAGAGCAAAGCGAAGCAGGCACAGAGCAAGAGAAAGGCAGAAGAAGAACTTGAGCAGGAATACGACGACCAAAACAAACACGACGAAGCAGCTTCAGACCCAACGTCTTCTAGTAGCAGCAGTAAGGAAATGGACGCAGCCTCAGAAGAAGAACTCATTCCAGACAGTGCAATGGCAAGTGAACTTCTTTCAGCTAGAGGACCAGCACCTCTTAGGAAAATGGAATTTGATGATGTAGGAACAGGTTCCAAGATCCCAAAGATTGATTCTCCAAGAAGAAGTACCCTCCGTTCAACGTAGGAAGAGTATTTGAGCACAATGATGAAGAATTACCTGAAGCAGAACCAGGTACAGAGGACATTTTCTGGGAAGATTCGTATTCGGACATTGGCGATTCCGACGAGGAACAAGACATCTTCAAGAGCGAAGATTCTGGACCTCCAGAAGTTGCAGAAGCCCAGTTGCAGGAACTGGATCGTGAGGCAATGCTCACAGAGATCAACAGACTCACCGAGATGAAGGCATTGGCAAGGAAACCCTTGCAAGAACTCGAGAGAGAAGAGGAGAGAGAGACAGAAGAAGAAGAGAGCAACCAAGGAACAAAGTGGTTGACGACGAAATTCGTCTTCGATTGGCGATTCAGGAACGGCCGATGGACAAGGAGAGCTAGGCTAGTCGCAAGAGAGTTCAAAGCAGCAGAAGTAAGGAATGACACATTCAGCCCAGCAACAAGCGCATCGTTGGTGAGACTTATCCCTATTTTGGGACTACAACAGGAACACGCCTTGTACTCCATTGATGTCAAGGACGCATTCTTGCAGGTACCACAAAGGACCCGATGTGCATGTCAATTCCCAAAGGAATATGTGGATCTGTTTGGCGACCAGGACCCTAGTTGTAGGAACGAAGGTTTGTTACTGCTAAGAGTACTTCCAGGACAGCGAGATGCAGCACTACTATGGAGTGATCATTTTGCAGGAACCCTCAAAGAGCAGAACTTTGATAGGAGCAAAGCATGCCCTACTTTGTTTCGTGACGACAGGAACAGCATACTTGTTGTGCATGTAGATGACATTCAGGCAGCAGGGAAAACAAGGCACCTAGAACCCAAGCTAGGAAAGCTAAGAGAAACCTACGAGCTAAAGGTTGAAGGCCCCTTCTTGACAGAGCAGGAACTTGAAGTAGGAGAGTCACACCAGACAATCCGATTCCTTAAAAGGAAATTCAGCTACCACAATCACGAGCTCCACATCACGAGTGACCCGAAGTATCTTGTGAAGCTTAAGGAAGAACTGAAGCTTACCAGCAAAGCCTCAAAGCCAACTCCGTGCACCCAAGAGTCGCAGGAACAGGACAACACTCAGACCTTGAACCAGGAACAAGCAGCAGCGTTCAGGAAGAGCGTTGGCATACTCTTGTATGTCAGTCAGGACCGCCCTGACGTGCAGTTTGCCGTGAGAGGTTTAGCCTCCAAGATGTCGGAACCAACACATGGTTCTTGGAAGCACTTAGTCCACCTAGTGCAGTACATGTCGAGAACTGAAGGATACCATCTAGTGTACAGGAAGACACCCAGAGGACTCAGTAATCTCAATGAATCCATTAGGAATGGTAACTACGACTTTACAGGAACAAGGCCCAAGGAACACCACCTTTTGGAAGTCTTCAGTGATTCAGATTGGGCAGGAAAGAAGGACACAAGGCGCTCAACATCTTCAGGAATTGTTTGCTTAGACGGTCAGTGCATTTACTCTTTTTCTAGGAACCAGAAGTCGGTTAGCTTGAGCAGTGGTGAAGCAGAGTACTACGCAGGAGCGTCAGCAGCGTCAGATTCTATCTTGTTGAAGGAAGCAGTGGAATTCTTGACCAGGAAACAATGCAAGGTACACTTGTATATGGATTCTTCTGCAGCTAGAGGAATTATTACAAGGCAAGGTGTAGGTAGAGTCAAGCATTTGCAGATCAGGACCCTTTTTCTTCAAGACCTCCACAAAGAAGGAACAATTAGTGTTCACCCAGTAGGAACCAAGGAAAACACAGCTGATATAGGAACCAAGCCCCTTTCAGCGAAGCGTATCAGACTGTTGTTACACTGGCTAGGTTTTCAGACCAGCGAGAACGAACCAGTAGGTAGAGAAGAGCTCAAGGAACACAAGGCCCAAACACAAGCTAAAGCAGTTGTAAGGATGATCAAGAGCCCAGGAACTTTGTCTTTTGCAGCTTTGTTGTTTGCAGGAATTTCAGGTATTTCGGACAGTCTTCAGATTCAGAGTTTCAAGGAACAGTGTTTTGAGAGTTGTGTTCAAGAAGAGTTTCAGGCAGACTTTCAGGAACATGTTTTCTGCTGTGCAAGTGCATGCGAGCAGGACGGCATATGCAGTGACACGAGTGCATGTGAGCTAGGAACGTTTGCAGGAACAGCGCATGGAACAACATGTAGTGAGATGCTTTCGCAGCTCAAGGAACTCTGCGGAACACTCGCGGAACGCTCAGGTATCCAGGAACTAGTACGCCCAGTATCAGGTCAAGGCACCTTACCAGGAACCTCAGCGGCCATGGAAGCGAGCGCGAGTTCAAGCAAAAGCTCAAAAGAGATCGTCAAGGAACTTCAGACCTTGAAAGAAGCGGCAATCACGTTGAAGACCGCTACAGAAGAAAGGAACTTGATCGCGGAGTCGATCAGGAAGAACACAGAGGAAGCTGCGCGTTTGCGCAAAAGTCAGGAACACGTTGCGGGATGTGTGGAAAGTTTGACATCCCAGATCTACAGCGTGAAGCACCAGGTTCAGGAAATGGCCGAAGAGAACGAAAGAGACCGGAAGCAGGTCAAGGAACACATGAACTTCGTCCTAGGTACATGTAATTCCGTGAAGGAACAGCTGAACCAGATGATGCAGGACTTCTACGAACAACAGCAAGAAGAAGAAGAAGACGAAGAGGAACGAAGGAAAAGAGAAGCCAAGGACCGAGAACTAGAAGGTGAACTACGTCGTGAAGGACACGGACAAGGAACAGCACCTTCGAGAGCTACGTCACCTACCTCCCAGGAACACAAAGGAGAAGACGATATAAGGAACTGGTCAGACAGGAGCTACTTCGACAGACTCCGGGAACAGGAAGAAAGCCAGGACTACTTCGACGAGAACGAGAACGAGGCCTACGTAGACAGCTACGTTGGAGGAGAAGATCCCGGGGAGTACCCCGAAGAAGCCAAAGCAGAAGAAGGAACAGCAGCAGCAGAGGAAGAAGAAAGCGAGGAAGCAAAGGAAGAAAGAAGGAAGAAGAAGATCGCGGAGATCAACGCCAGAAGCAAGCAAAGGCTAAAGGAGAAAGAAGAGGAAAAGAAGCAGTTTCCGTACCCCTACGACTACAGCAGCGAGTGGAAGGAATACTCCGAGAACGGCGAGATCTACAAGCAGCACAGAGTCACAGGAGAAAAGATCCACATCGACAAGGACTACACGTACAAGCACGAGAAGGGAACAAAAGGAAAGAAGGAAGGAAAAGGAAAAGGAAAGCCAAAGGCAAGAGCAGAAAGCTCAGGATTTCGACCTCGAGATGAAGATGATTGCAAATATTGGAACGAACAGGACAAGATCTCAAAGGAGCAGAAGGAAGCGAAAGCCAAAGCAGAAGAGGAGAAGAAGGCAAAGGAGGAACAGATTGCCAAAGCAAGAAGGATTTTGGAAGAAGCAGCAGAAGAGCAGGAAAAGCGAGACAGAGAGCAGGCAAAAGCAGAAGCCGCTGCAGCCGCCGAGAGAAGGCGAGAGGTAGAAGCGGCAGCCAAAGCAAAAGCAGAGAGAGAGGCAAA
>CAJNDT010001219.1:0-73088 GCA_905221615.1 Symbiodinium sp. CCMP2592 | reverse complement strand
CTCCCGTAGGAAGATCCTCCGGCATATTTGGCCTGGGAGGAGGAGGGGCCGTGGTGGCGAGCCACGACACTACGCCGAAAATAGGTTGAGAAAAGCGCGTGCATTACGCTCTGCTGCGCAAACGCTCCGGTCACTAGGAATATTCTCAACCAAAAGAGAGACGCTCCGTCTTTTCCTCCGGAAAGGCTGGGAAGCATCAGAGTTGGCGTGAAACACCTAATCCACGCCAAAAGGCTGAGCCAAAGCTCAGCTATGGGGCCTCGTTCTCGTCCGTAGACGCCTCTCCCGTAGGAGGATCCTCCGGCTCATTTGACCTCAGTAGACTACCTACTCCAACTCACGGCAACTCCCCCAATCGCCAACTTGCCCCGAGATTGGGCTAGCCCTCTGGCGAAGCCACGCGCCAAAAAGAAGCCAAATAGGTTTGACGGGCGGTGACGCGGGCGGGGAGAAGAAGCTGAATGAGGATGGCCCTTGCATCATCCACATAGATGCGAGCAGTATTTTGGTCCTTCCACCGACCTTGTATGACTGTGCGGCCAAGGCCATGCTGTTGGTAGAACCAAGTAGCACCACCCCTGCGAAGGCAGTATGGCAAATAGTCGGCCGGATCCAGGCCAATTGCTGTGACCAGAGAAGAAAACTCCAGCCGAAAGGTAGAGACTGATTTTGAATAAATGCGATCTCTCGGGCGTACTCGGTCCATCAAAAATTGCAGAACTCGAACCAGCGAGGGGTCACGGAGGGACAAAGACTGCTGAAGTCCTTTTGAGGTTTTTGCTCCCAAGATTGCCGCCACCACTGTTCCTTCTTCAGGAAAAAGGCGCACATGCGAAGTGCTGAGATTCAAGAGTTCCATGGCCCGCAGGAAAAAGGCAAAGTCCAGAAAAACCAGCAAGGCTAGGTCAAACCTTTTGAGCTGAGCAGCTGCTGCGGCCATAGCTTTGGCCCCCAACCAAGAAATGGGAGAGGTCCGCTTTGGCATATGAACCCGGTGCCAATTTCGAAGGAACAGCTGCGAAGTCAAAAGGTGGGGCCTGCACCGAGGGAAAAACCTTTTGAGCCCACTGACAGTCCAGCCTGCCCAAGTGACGTTGTCTCCCTCTTGGTACAGGTGATTGATTTATTCTGAAACCTCGTCATCAAGTTCCATCATAGAGCGAGGCAGCCTGCCCCGTAGGGCGCGAACATATAGAAAGAAAGCCTGCGCCGCATTTTCATAAGATCTCCTTGTCTTGGCTATGATACCCAAAAAGCGCAGATGGTCAGGACGGTTCGAACCTCCGTGACGCACCATCTGAGAAGTTCCACTTGCTGATCGTCCACAAGGTGATGGGTATCAAGCCAGTTGCCAAGGAGATTGCGGTGATGCGACGGCAGATGCGGTTCAGCCGCTTGGAGGAGCTCCTCCCTTTTCCGAGCACGTAGAAAGTGACGAGGGAGTCCACGATGCAGAAGAATCGCTTCCATGTTGCGCCTGGTCCCTGGACCGTCTTCTGAGCTCGGCCAAGAACGCCGTGAGCTCCAGGACATTGATGTGCTGCGACTGCTTCCATTTGTATGAAAGCACATCCCGCCACAGCCATCGGAAGGCAGCGTACGGTCCAGGCCGGCTCCCAGCCATATCGTTGCCCCGGTCTGTCAACCTGACCTCACACCCAGTGTGGTATGTGTGTCGGAGCAGCCACGAAAAGTGCTGGGTCTCCTGTCCTGAATCCATGCTATCCAGGAATTTGACACACTGTGTGACAGCCCAATCCACAGCTGTAGCGTCCTGGAGGTATCGCGTCGCTGCCTTCAGCTGATGGTGCATCAGGGACTCGAGCGTCTCCGCTTTGTTGCCAAGAGCAGGCCAGTCACTGCTCGCTTGGCCATGGCGTTAGCCTGCCTGACGGCAACATTATCCTGCCGCCGAAGCTGCGAGAGGCCTTCCGAAAACCGATGGGAACGGAGAGCAGGGAGACCGTGGTCCCACTGGTGCCGGTCGTTCCAAAATCCCCGTCTTCTTATCCGGCAGAACGTGAACCTATCTGGAGCCCAGTGGGTCCCCATGAGATCCCCATCATCCTCTTCCTCTTCCAAGCGGGCCTTCCCGAAATCGGTCTTGAAATCCCAGCGGTCCCCAGGAACACCATAGTCCATCGGCTCTTGAGTCTCGATGCCCTTGAGCCCTGCCGCCTTGGACAGAGAGAAGCCCTTTCCAGAGAAGCGTTCCCCGAAGCACGGAACGTGCCACCATTTCCGACAGTACTCTTAGCCATGGCCTCTGGAGCACCTGAGGGAGCAGAGCTTCAGCCCACACTGGCGTGGGCAAGGATATTTCCGGAGGTCCGGCATATCCAACTCCCTTTAGCACACCCCGCACACGCCGGTGTCCTCCATAGGCAGGGGCAACAAAAGCGATTTGTCCTTGTGGCAATAGAGCAGCCCCCTCCGCTCGGCGACGTGTCGGCACAACTAATCACCTCCGATAACGGAGACGAGAGGTCGGTCTCCGTCCGCCAAAGGGAGGACGACGCTAAAATAAAGAATCTCATCCAGGATCGGCACGCTCGGGGAAATCTATGTCCCATCCTTCGCCCAGTCCATCACACAATAGACCTCTTGAAGGATCGAGAACATAGGTCGCTTGAAGGCCGCCGCGAAAGCGGCTTTTCCAGTCCAGTGCCTTAAGCAGAACTCATCTTTCATCTCTATGGAGAGCAGCCCAAGGCCCATATCAGTGAGTTCCCGCGACTTTTCGTAGGCATGCCTGAGAATGCGCTCTTTCCCAAGCACTTCTCCTCCTTGGAGGGTTCCGTCCAGTGCCTCGCTGAGCTATTTCCCCAAATTCCGGGAAAGCCCCAGCATCTCGCATGCCGCCATCAAGCGAAGGGGATTCTCAGATGGGGTCCCGGCCTCGCCCTCTACGATCTCCTTCTTCAGGTGCCTCAACTCATCAAAGTTATCGTAGTACAGCACCGTCTGGGCGTCGGTTTCCGAGATCGGACGGTCCTTCCTCATATCCCCCAGGCTGGGCACCTTACCAATATCATAGGAAATGAACCGGATCGCCGCTTGGATCAAGGTGACAACCGAGGTCCATACCATTAGGACCACGGTGAGTCCCGACCGGACCTCCGCGTCACGAGAAAGGCCCAGGGCATCTCCTCGGACCTTCTTAGCGAAGGCAAAGAAACCAGCCCAACGGAGAGGCATCTTGAATAAGTTGAAAGTCGACTGGAAATCCTCGCTGTCCAAAACAAGGTACGAGTCCTTCTCTACCATCCTCGCCGTGAGCTGGCCAATGTACGGCAAGGTATCCTGAGCCCCCGGAAGCAACCTCATAGCATCATTAGTGGGGCACAGGATAGAGATAAACCTCTGGAGCTCCACGGTCTTCCCGTCTTTCTTCTTTGTTTTCAGGACACCCTCAGCTCCATTAGTAATGGGGTGCCCCCGTTTGTCCCGCGGGATCTCCTTATCTCGAACCGCAGTGAACATACCTCGGTCGTAACCGGCCCGAACTATTTTGAACCATTCTTCGTCAGTGGCTCGCACCCGAGAGCCTCTGTGTCTAGTGGGCAGCTCGGCTTAAGGAAGGAGGTAGGCCGTGGGGTCCTGGATTGCCTCCTTGAGGTCAGGAAGGAGGCAGTCCTCCAAGTTCACCACAGCAACCGTTCCTACCGAAGGCCATGCGGGGATGACCTTCTCCGCCACCAAATCCTGCATGTGATCAATAGGCTGGCCGTTGTAATCGAACTTTTTGGACTTTAGCCGCTTTACCGACTCAGGGGCCGGCCCCACGGTTCCACCCCGGCTGATAAGCCGGGTGACCCGCTCCGCCACTCTGTTGACCACAACTATCTAGGCATTGCTCAGTGTCCTGGGAAGAAGGGCGCACACTGGCTTTGCCCAAGCCGCACAGTACAAGTAGTTCAGCACCGTGATCACCACCCGAATCCAGTGGACGTTCTCCTTGGTGACCTTGCCCGACCCAAGGATGATCAAGGCTGCGTGCAAAGGTAGCACGTCCCTCTGCGCCGGCGGCCGGTCCTCGGAAGAGTTGACCTCGTCGCCCGGAGGCAACCTTTCCGGATTAGAGTGCACACGGGTAAAAGTGCCGAGGGCCGACTTCAGCGAGAGGAGCGCCTCTATGTAGACCTTGCCCAGGCTCGCAATCTGTGGCCTTCGGTTCAAGACTCATGACTTTCTAGCGCCAGTCCTTCATGGAAAGGTTGGACCAATACGAGGAATCATCCTTCCCCGTGGGGAGACCTTCGTCGTCGCTCTCCCCAAGGCCCCAGGTCAAAGTCCAGCACGCCGTCCAGAACTATACCTACAAACTCTTCCCCTTGGAGAGCGTCCTCCAGCTCCATATCCTCGGGGTCGCTCGGGTCATAATCCGGGACTTCCTCCTTGACCGAGTGGCCGCTCATTCCGTCGGGGCGACCTCTTTCGCTCCTTTCCCGGTCTTGCCTTTCTTATTATCCTTGCCGCCCTTCGTGTCTACCTTGACGCCCTTCTCGTCGCCCTTCTAGGGCCTTTCCTCCGCCTTGAAGCTTCCGCATACGGAATTCCCCCGCCCACTCCTTCGAAGCCAAGACTGCTTCGTCCCTTTCTAGGAGTGACGGGCTTTTAGACTCGAGAAGCTCGAGGAACTGCGCCCGATTCCACGAGGCGTCCGCTTGGCTCAGCTCCAAGGCCTTTAGCCTTTGGGCTATGGTGACCGCCGCCGAGTGAGCCTTGCCCGCCGCGATCTAGTCGAGAGCCGTGGCTAAGGTCTTCATCTCCCTTATCAGGTGGATCTACAGCTACTATTGTTATTACCGTTTTCTACTATGAATCATGCCGTGTAGTTGTAGTTGTCACTATTCTTATTGGTATGATTACTATCCTCTCCGACGTGATATAAACACGTAAAACCGACATACCATTCGCGTCGATTTTTACTATATTTCCTACCCTCGCAACGCCGACTGTGTCGGCTCGTTGCAGTGACGCCACTGCTGTGGTCGCTATTGTTGTGGAGAACAGTACAGCTGCTATTGTAGTAGCAATTCGGAGCCAACATCAATAACTACAAAACAACGACGACATCACCAACAACAGCAACAACATCATCAACAACCGTCAACAAAAACCACAACATCAATGCGTCGAGGCGACGGGCGAGGACCGACATGCCGCTTGAATTCGTTGTTATAGTATAAAGCTAGCCACACTAGCTTTCGTGATTGGTTCATACTCTTGATTTTTCATTCATAAAGAACGTTCTCATTACTTTAGTATTCCGGCGAAGATTGAAATTACATATCTCATATATATATATATATATATATACATATGAATTTGCCACCAACAGAAATTTAATTTGTGAGAAATCTCCCCTCACTTATCAAGCTCTAGTTGCTATGTTTGGATGTGAGGAGATTAGGTGGTCGTGCTTTCCATTTTATTACTACGACGACGACCTATCCTAGGCTTAATTGAATATTGGGTGTGCACGTATTTAGATAGATTTATGTATAGAACACTGTGTTGATTGAAAAAGTTGAATATGAAATAAGCCACTATGAAATATCCAACAAATATTGACGCAAGACCAACTGCATATTGCAGAAGTAATGTGTATCGCATCGGAGTGCTGCTAACTCATAAATCTAAAAGTACCTATATCTAAACTGAGAAGGCATGACACAAGCACCGCAATTGCAGTTCGAATACCGCATAGCAGGTATCATGTGGGTAACTCTTACGTACATGCTTGAAACCATTTCTCGAGGAAATGTTGCTGTCAGACTTCGCACGTCTGTGCGAAGCAGATTCGCGCTGGCATTCCCTGCACATGCTTAGAAGCCTGTGCGCCAGGAGCAGGGGAGAAGAACGGTTGGTTACGGCGGGGAAAAGTGGATTCCTGAAGGGGAAAGCATATGTGCATATATGGTCACGCGCTCCGCAGTCCCCCCCCCCCTCACCCCCCAAAGGTCAATGGTCCGGATATAGGGTCGGGCCCCCCCCCTCCCCTGTGGTGTGGGTGTGGGGTTCCTCTTCCCCCTGTGGGTGGTTGCGGGGTTTTGGGGTTTAGGGTTTAGCTGAAGCTTTTGAATTTTGGGTTTACGGCTACAAGGTATAAGGCTTCGAGTCGACAAGGGCTTAGGGAGGTTTTTCGGTGTATGCTCTGCTTTAGGCTTAGAGCCTGCAATTAGGTGGGGTTTAGGGTTGGGTGTAGCGTTTTAAGTACAAGTTAAGGTTGCTCAAAACCGGGGCACGCGCTGCGTCATAGGGTTTACGGCTTGCTTGCGAAGGGCTTGCGCGTGAGCCCTGGCCGCCAGCACCACCCCACCATGCAGTGGCAGCTCCAACGGCCCCAACCCCTTTCCGCACACGCCAGGCCACACCCCTGTCAGACCATACCATTGCGGGGGGGGTGGGGGCTGGGAACGCCAGACGCCTGACCATATATATGAGTATTTACGTATGTAGACGAAAATGCGCACAAGTAGATGTATCTATACACTACCGTTGTCAGATAAACAGATGGATGGATCGATAGACAGATCGAGAATCAAAGAAGCGCGTGGATGCTCCGTGAACCGGATGTGCATGGAATAGACAAAAACGACAGCCACAACCACTGCGGCACACGAGACTTGATGCTGGAACACGTTGTACACGCCAAGGAAGTTGCAAAAGCAAGCGATGGCACCGGCCAGAACAAACCCTGCCCTTTGGAAAATGCTCGGTCGCAGGGCATACCAGTTGCACTGGTATTGATTCAAGCCGGTGGAAAGGCATGCCCTCTCAGCTCTAATTGGAGATCTGCACCGTCTAGTGCGAAGCTCAGTCGATCAAGATACCATGCTCGCACACGTTCGCTTTTCCTTGCATGTTTCGACGCCCTGAGTCGCCCCCTGAACATGCACAACACCGAATTAGTATCAGTCAGTCGAGAAGAGTCGAAGCAGGAGCATGCGGAAATCGAAGCCGCCTGGCACGCAAATAAATCGGCCGAGAAGCTGCAGCAAAGTGTGGAAAGCAAGTGGCGCCTGTTCTCTTCGAGACGACTCCGCTTAGATCACAGCGAGACCGATATGCATCGAAGTCGCCTTTCTGTGCTCGGAGCTCGGTCTTTCATTCAGGAAGTCATCTTCAGCTGTTGTGCTTGCCTTCTTCATTGTCGCTCAGCTTCGGCTTCGGGTGCCTGACTGAGGCACCGCAAGCTCACTCATATATAGCAGCACCTCGGATCGCAAAGCTGCTGAGACATCGGAGCCTCGCTGCATCCGGACAAAGTCAGAAGCCTTTGTCAACAGGCGGTTCCCTACACCATGTCCTTGTCGAAACTGTCCACGTGGCAGGGCTCATTGCAGAACTAATGCGAGGCTCAAAGTGCCAAACCTGCTTGCCCCCAAGGTTTCCAAGAGGCTCAGGGACAAAAGCGCGGAGTCTGAGATGCTTGACGGTGTGTGTGTGTGTGAGAGAGAGAGAGAGAGAGAGAGAGCCATACATCGTTCATTCGCCGCGAGCCATATGCCGGCAAGTGTATTCTCTTGTTCGGAATGCATGCGACAGCACGCACTCGGTATGGGCTGCACCCACCTGTACTCTCGACATCGTGCCAAGGGGCATAGTTGCGAGGCCAAAGCTGAAGACCGAGCGTGCCCTCCCTGTCTCCTTGAGGTCAGGAGGCACCCAAACGGACTTGCCCACCAAACAGCAGCAGGCTTTCTTCTGCTGATGTAGCATTTATATTGTTTGGAACCCTGCTAATGCCAAATTCTGCCAGGAACAGAGCCTCTGCGTCAGCCATGAGAGTGTCGTCTCGGTCGGCGTCGTCGGCCTCCGGCGTCAGAAAACATGCCAACGGCGTATGGCATCCCAACGTCTTCGGGGTGCAGAACTGGACACCATCGGTGCGAATGCTCTCAGTGTACTAGGCCCTACAGTAGCTGCCTGACCCAATGCCGGTTTCTGGTTACTGCAACCATGCCAAAAGTGCCAGCTTTCCTTTGGCGGTGCATCGCAGGACACTCAAAAATTCCAGAGGTTCTAGCCCGGCTAGCAGTTGCCGTTTCCAGAGT
Source organism: Symbiodinium sp. CCMP2592 (assembly GCA_905221615.1). Taxonomy (NCBI): domain Eukaryota; class Dinophyceae; order Suessiales; family Symbiodiniaceae; genus Symbiodinium; species Symbiodinium sp. CCMP2592. Next base: position 65,025 of record CAJNDT010001219.1, on the reverse strand, counting down.
TCTTCCGACGTGTGTCGGGAAGGTCGCCATGCCAGCTTTTCCTTCCAATGCGCAGTCTGTTCGAGGGAACAGGCACCTGAAAAAGACCGGGGAACGTCGCCGAACCCTGATTGCGTGGCGATCGACAGCAGCGCTTGCACAATGGTGCAAGCCCTCGCATTCAACGTATTCTTGGGAGCGATTGAAGCCAGTGTCGGTGAAGCCATGAAATGTATGAATCGCCACTGCCAGCACGACTTAGGAGAAAGAGGTGCGCAGTCGGTGCAAACCACCGACGCGGGTATCCCAACCGCACGCTGCACGCTCTAGATCCCGGGCGGGAAAGCATAAATTGCTGCACTGGCATTGTTGCTGCTATTACGAAGCATAAGCGACACTTCACACTGTGCTGACGTTAGCTGCACAAGGCCCTGTCGAATTCTTTTTCGGTAATGTGAAGCTGGGCACCAGCGCAGGTCAACTCTCAAGAATCTCTGCTTGTTGCAGGAGTTGCACGATTGCAAGACCAATCGCAGAGCACCGGCGACACATCACCAGCACCAGGTCACCCACATGAAGGCGATTGCACAGCAGAAAGCGCTATCCATGTTGCAATCCACAGTTACCGCACCCCGAACTCAGAGACTGCTGCTGCGAGTACCCGGAGAATCTTCAAGCCAGTTTCATGCAGGAGAATGCATTCACGCCTGCCCGGTGCATGCGGATTCGTCCACGGCCGCATCTGCAGAAACGGTCGATCCAGCTTCAATCCTCGAGCAATCTTGACTGATGCCAGCTGTTCCTGGTCCTGTCACGCTGGAATCAGCCCATTTGCAGAGCAGGCTCTGTCCGTTTTCCTGTGCTTCGGGGATGCTCTGTTCTGCATCGGCCATCTGCGACACAGCGGTTAACATAGTGGCAGCACATGTGCAAGTTCATGTCCATGCTGAGTTCACGGAAGCCTATTCACTTGCGAAGCTTTCTCCTACAGTGCTCAGATGGATGAGCACAAGCAGCGCTAGAATTGCGGCAGAACCCTTCTAGAGTTCTAGGCCGTAGGCACATGAAAGGTGCCAGCCTCGTCTGCTTGCGTGTCTCCCAAGGCCGTCTCTTCGTCCCCGGTCATGACCGCATCGCACACACTCTCGTCAGCCGCCTGGATTGCACAGCAGGACCAGTAGGACGCCAACACGACAGCAGCACGGAACAAGCAGACTCTGCGGCATTGAGTTTGTCATGTTTGACACACAGAGTAGGGCACATACTATGAAGCATGGCTCTGAGAACTCGGCAGTGGCGCACTCCTGCGCTGAGGCTGCCTGTGCCGTGACAGACACCATCGAAAGGCCATTTGTTCCCAATAGCAACCAGCAGCCTTTCTTGGCACTGCCGCCCTATGCTGAACGGCTATCCTCTTTCTGATGCTTGCCCAGAACAACATGAGCCCTCATGTCTACTCGAAGCCTCGGCGTCACCCTCGGCAGCGAGGGTCTGCGAGCCGGCGCCTTCCTCGTGGTCGGCCTCCCAGACTGTCAAAGCACGCGCACGGACAGTCCAAATAGTCTATGCAACCCTCGGTCGTGGTAACGGGTGGGCTTCACTCGCACTGCAGCTGCACTCAAGCAGCTTCCCATGCGCTGTTTCCTGGGATCCGCATCTGCGTAGCAATATGCACTCAAGGGGACCCTACGTTGAGCCGTCACAGTCACGGCACAGAACTGGTGCAGCAACGAAGTGCTTTGCACACATGAAATCACAACTCCCCGAACTTTCTCGTTGCTGCTACCGTCTGTTGTTTCCACGATGCTCTCGTTCGATCTTCTTCTCTTCGATGGCCGTTGCCTCGTCGACGATCTGGTACTCTCCAGTGTCTAGGAGATCGTACAATGCCGTCATGTTCGCCCCCTTCTTCGTCACACCATCCACCACCATTCTGGGATGCCGAACCCATCTAACTTCGCTGTTGATCGCACTCATATTCTGCCGAATCACCTGGATCTACAATCCAATCCTGTTGTCTGCAAAAGGTCCTGCGAACAAAGGCAGTTGTTTTGCCCAATTTGTCACGCCATAGTGATTTCCGTGAGCGTGCAGACCAAAGGACATATAGCCTCCTTGCATGACACTGCGTCGGCCGGGCTTGAACATTGGCGGCATGGACGCTAGCACATGTTCCAACGAGGAACGTCATCTGAGTTGAACTTTCGTCCTCCGACCAGTCGTGCTCCTGATACTGACATCATAATCAAAGGACCGGTGCACCTCTGGATTTTGTTGATCTCGAGGACTAACTCAAGCCCGCAAGAACTTCGCTCGCAGCCGACCGGTATTCTTCATCACCTACTTCACACACCACAGCAAACACCCCGTTTGGCACCTTTTGCCATTCGGCCGCCTCACACGCCAACCGAAGCACGGGCCGGCTGAAGAGTGAGGCATCTGCGCAGCCGCCGGCATATGCCACCTTCAGTGGCTCCGCCACCACCTGTGATAACAGGAAGTAGGCTTCACCCGCACTGCAGCTGCACTCAAGCAGCTTCCCATGCGCTTTTTCCTGCCATCAGCATCTGCGTAACAATATGACAATCTGTACTCAAGGGGCCCCGACGTTGAGCCGTCACAATCACGGCACAGCTGGTGCAGCAACGAAGCGCCCCACACACATGAAATCACATCGGGCGTGTACGGTACCTTCACCGAGCTTTCCCCCCTCTCTCACATCTATTCCGGTCCCCGGGCACGGTTCGCCCTTCCTCGGCTTCGACCCGCGTGGCGGTTCAGTCTGCCAAGATTCATATGTCAGGAAGATAAGTGCAAGAAACTCTGCGAAGAACTACATGCTCGATATGTGAGATCCCAGAAAACGACGTCCGCCATTAGTAGCGTTACTCGCCCGCCAGGTGCTCATGTCACATGGTTGGCAAGCGCGATTTGATGGGATCGGGCTTGGTAAGAAGGACCAGAAGCAGCAGCAGCAGCAGCGAGCATTGAACACCAACGCAAGGAAACACCGGCAGCACTCCATCTGCAATGCAAGCACGCCTGCCCGGTGCATGCAGACTCGTCAACCGCCGCATAAGTAGAAGCGGTAGATTGAGCTTCAATCCTCGAGCAATCTTGACTCATGTCAGCTGTTCCTGGTTTTGTCACGCTGGAATCACCAGCCCATTTGCAGATCAGGCTCTGTCCGCTTTCCTGTGCTTCAGGGATCCTGTGTTCCGCATCGGGGGCTTTCTCCTGCAGTGCTCAAATGGATGAGCACACGCAGCGCTAGAATTGCGGCAGAACCCTTCTAGAGTTCTAGGCCGTAGGAACATGAAAGGTGCCAGCCTCGTCTGCTTGCGTGTCTCCCTCTTCGTCCCCGATCTTGACCGCATCGCACACACTCTCGTCAGCCGCCTGGATTGCACAGCAGGACCAGTAGGACGCCAACACGACAGTAGCACGGAACAAGCAGACTCTGCGGCATTGAGTTTGTCATGTTTGACACACAGAGTAGGGCACATACTATGAAGCATGGCTCTGAGAACTCGGCAGTGGCGCACTCCTGCGCTGAGGCTGCCTGTGCCGTGACAGACACCATCGAAAGGAGATTTGTTCCCAATAGCAACCAGCAGCCTTTCTTGGCACTGCCGCCCTATGCTGAACGGCTATCCTCTTTCTGATGCTTGCCCAGAACAACATGAGCCCTCATGTCTACTCGAAGCCTCGGCGTCACCCTCGGCAGCGAGGGTCTGCGAGCCCGCGCCTTCCTCGTGGTCGGCCTCCCAGACTGTCAAAGCACTCGCACGGACAGTCGAAATAGTCTATGCAACCCCTCGGGCGTGTACGGTACCTTCACCGAGCTTTCCCCCTCTCTCACATCTATTCCGGTCCCCGGGCGCGGTTCGCCCTTCCTCGGCTTCGACCGGCGTGGTGGTTCAGTCTGCCAAGGTTCATATGTCAAGAAGATAAGTGCAAGAAAACTCTGCGAAGAACTCATGCTCGATATGTGAGATCCCAGAAAACGACGTCCGCCATTAGTAGCGTTACTCGCCCGCCAGGTGCTCATGTCACATGGTTGGCAGGCGCGATTTGATGGGATCAGGCTTGGTAAGAAGGACCAGAAGCAGCAGCAGCAGCCAGCATTGAACACCAACGCAAAGAAACGCCGGCAGCACTCCATCTGCAATGTAAGCACGCCTGCCCGGTGCATGCAGACTCGTCCACCGCCGCATCTGTAGAAGCGGTAGATTGAGCTTCAATCCTCGAGCAATCTTGACTCATGTCAGCTGTTCCTGGTCTTGTCACGCTGGAATCACCAGCCCATTTGCAGATCAGGCTCTGTCCGCTTTCCTGTGCTTCAGGGATCCTGTGTTCCGCATCGGGGGCTTTCTCCTGCAGTGCTCAGATGGATGAGCACACGCAGCGCTAGAATTGCGGCAGAACCCTTCTAGAGTTCTAGGCCGTAGGAACATGAAAGGTGCCAGCCTCGTCTGCTTGCGTGTCTCCCTCTTCGTCCCCGGTCATGACCGCATCGCACACACTCTCGTCAGCCGCCTGGATTGCACAGCAGGACCAGTAGGACGCCAACACGACAGTAGCACGGAACAAGCAGACTCTGCGGCATTGAGTTTGTCATGTTTGACACACAGAGTAGGGCACATACTATGAAGCATGGCTCTGAGAACTCGGCAGTGGCGCACTCCTGCGCTGAGGCTGCCTGTGCCGTGACAGACACCATCGAAAGGAGATTTGTTCCCAATAGCAACCAGCAGCCTTTCTTGGCACTGCCGCCCTATGCTGAACGGCTATCCTCTTTCTGATGCTTGCCCAGAACAACATGAGCCCTCATGTCTACTCGAAGCCTCGGCGTCACCCTCGGCAGCGAGGGTCTGCGAGCCGGCGCCTGCCTCGTGGTCGGCCTCCCAGACTGTCAAAGCACGCGCACGGACAGTCCAAATAGTCTATGCAACCCCTCGGGCGTGTACGGTACCTTCACCGAGCTTTCCCCCTCTCTCACATCTATTCCGGTCCCCGGGCGGGGTTCGCCCTTCCTCGGCTTCGACCGGCGTGGTGGTTCAGTCTGCCAAGGTTCATATGTCAAGAAGATAAGTGCAAGAAAACTCTGCGAAGAACTCATGCTCGATATGTGAGATCCCAGAAAACGACGTCCGCCATTAGTAGCGTTACTCGCCCGCCAGGTGCTCATGTCACATGGTTGGTAGGCGCGATTTGATGGGATCGGGCTTGGTAAGAAGGATCAGAAGCAGCAGCAGCAGCAGCAGCAGCCAGCATTGAACACCAACGCAAAGAAACACCGGCAGCACTCCATCTGCAATGTAAGCACGCCTGCCCGGTGCATGCAGACTCGTCCACCGCCGCATCTGTAGAAGTGGTAGATTGAGCTTCAATCCTCGAGCAATCTTGACTCATGTCAGCTGTTCCTGGTCTTGTCACGCTGGAATCACCAGCCCATTTGCAGATCAGGCTCTGTCCGCTTTCCTGTGCTTCAGGGATCCTGTGTTCCGCATCGGGGGCTTTCTCCTGCAGTGCTCAAATGGATGAGCACACGCAGCGCTAGAATTGCGGCAGAACCCTTCTAGAGTTCTAGGCCGTAGGAACATGAAAGGTGCCAGCCTCGTCTGCTTGCGTGTCTCCCTCTTCGTCCCCGGTCATGACCGCATCGCACACACTCTCGTCAGCCGCCTGGATTGCACAGCAGGACCAGTAGGACGCCAACACGACAGTAGCACGGAACAAGCAGACTCTGCGGCATTGAGTTTGTCATGTTTGACACACAGAGTAGGGGCGGCATTGCCACCACTCCTGCGCTGCACCTGCCTGTAACATGATAGACACCATCGAAATGCCGTGTTTCCCCAATAGAAAGCAGCAGGTCTTGGATTGCCGCCCTACGCTGAATGGCCATCCATCGTGCGCGCAACACTGCGCACCCGAAGCCTCTGCGAAACCGTCGGCAGGCGGCCCTTCTGCGCCTTCGGCCTCGCAGAGTTACATCTACACTCGAGGATATTGGCCAAATGCCTAGATCTTCATCCTGCCGTTTCCAGTTTGTGAACTCCACGAGGAACAAAACGGAAGATGCTCGCCCCAACAGTGTTCGTGAGTGCACGCAGAATTCTGACGTGCGCTGACAAGGTGAGTACCCTATAGTACCCTGAGACAAGGTGGATTGCCCGAATCTTCCTCATAATGTATTCTCAATGCCCTCTTTGGCTCCTTGTGGACTGCACCGGCTGTGTAAGCTCAATATTTCAAGTTTGGTTCACCCCGCAGCCAACATTGTTGCTTGGGTTGCAGGCAGGCCCGATTTGGGGCATTCTGCAACTTCGGTTGTGCACGCAAACACCTAAGGATCCAGATCAAAGTCAAGTTATGACATAGATCAAGAAGCGTGCGAGTGATCGAATCCGGCTTGCAATCGAGCCTCCATTTTTGAGATAGTTACAGTTACGTATGTGTTGCCACCCGGTCCCTCCGCCTTGCATGAGCTCGTCTCGTTACATCGGCCACCCCAAAAAACTAAAGCGTAACGCCGTCATGCGTGATGTTCGCATCTTTCGACTGAGCATTGCAGATCGCTCACAACGCGCAGCCTATCATGGAATGCACTGCACTAGCCGGGTTAATTGCACATGCAAACTTGTAATCAACACCCCTTTTTGCAGCCGGGCCTCTATCGCCGGGTACACTGTAAGCAAGCACCCTGAACCTCGAAACCCCTTAATTCACTGAAACTCCATGCGTGCAACACCAGGGGCCCCACAGCATACCTTTCTGCACGATCAGGCAAGATGGAAGCCATATGAATATCACTAGCGTGCAAGAGGGCTTCAGGGAGGCGAAAGAACTGGCCTCCGGATGCAGGCCATTCTGCCGGCCATTAAAAGCGAGGAGGGAAAACCATACGCGGCAACTGCTTCACAAGATGTAGGCTTGGTATGGACAGCACAGTGAAACAGCTTCAGCAGGCACTTGGCCTGCATCTCTGCTCCAAACTCTGCTTCGGCTTCGGTTGCTCTGCGCACTTCTCGGACTTCGATCCTCAAGAGCATGTCCGTCACGTCACTGCAGGAAGTAACTCAGGATCTTTGCCAAGATTGCGAACCAGGAGCCGACAGCTCTCCTCCAAGTCTGCTATCTTTCGCTCCAAGTTCTCCGCCTACATATGAACAGGATTTCTCGGGACGTCGCCACGCAGAACGGCAACGACAGATTCTGACTTATGTTGAGGGTGTTGTTCCGTTGACGGCGCTGCTTGATGGCACTATTATTCCGGTGTTCACTTCATCACTTTATCGGCAACTTCGATCACAGGGAGGGCCGTCACCTGCATGGGCACGGTTCGACACACCGTAGCCGTAGCGAGCCTTCACGGGAACAACTGGTCCTTCCAGGCTCTGATACGCCAGGAGAGCACCCTTGCGCAGCTGCCGGAGCAACTCCATGGTCTCTGCACCTGATAACGACTCAACTTGATGCAAGGGGTGAAGGCCAAGAAGCATGCCTCGCCTGCAGAGCTGGCGTCTTGGTACTCTACCAAGGTCCGTGTCTCTTCCTGGGTTCGGCGACACTTCCGGTACTCCGAAGCAGCGCCCACTCACATTTTGCCAAGCGTCTGCTCGTGCTTGGTCCAAACGACAACGACACGCCTCGGCCGCCGCCTCCAAGGGACATTCGGCGTTTTCGCTTCAGCCTCTGCCCCTAGCCGCCCTGGCCGCCCTGGCCTTGGCCGCCTTGACATCCTCCCCGGATTTCGCCCAAGAAGCAACTGCAGCCTTGGACTCCGCCTCTGCGGCCTGCGTGTCGCGGGATCCCGCCGCGGATCTGCTCTGCCGACTTGAGCTGGCCTGCGCTCTTGCCGTTGCTGCTTCGGTGTTGATCTGGGCATCCTCACTGGTGAGATCCTGTGAGGCTTCGCTCAGATCCATGCCTAAAGGGCTGACGATTGTAGGAGTTTGCAGAAGTCCTTGCCGAGCTTTTCCATGTGTGCCTGCAAAGCCTTCGTGATCAGCTGCGCGGCTGCCTTTTCCAAGAAGGATCTGGTTTCTGCCGGCCTTGGAAGGGCCCCCGTTGGCTACCGCCAAACGTCAAAGAAAGCCGGGCCGGGTCGCCCGGCTTCTGCAGCACAAGCGGCAGTGTGCAGCGCAAGGAATCCTTGCAGGTTCTGGCAACTGCACGACTGTCATGGGACTCTCTTAACACGTCACTCCTCATTAAAACCTCACGATTCCGTCTTGCACCTCTCGCCTTGCCCTATCACAAAACTCGCGGCACGCATGGACTTTGGACACCGTCTGTTGTTCGCCAGTGATTGACGTGCATCATGCCTGACTCGCTGGAAAATCCTTTACTCAGGTTTTTTACTCGTAAATCTCTACTCATAGGATTACTCGCAAAAACAAATTCGTAAACTGTTTTACTCGGGGGTTTTACTCGTAAATTTCTACTCATCGAGGATTACTCGCAAGAAATACTCGCAAACGCGTTTACTCGCGGTTTTTATTCGTAGATTTCTACTCATGGAGGGTTACCCGCAACAAACACTCGCAAACGTGTTTACTCGGGTTTTTACTCGTAAATGTGTACTCAGAGAGGATTACACGCAGAAAAACTCGCAAACGTTTTACTCGTAAAACTTACGGCGGCAATGGGGGGAATGTTTGGGGGATGTTCATGTGGATGTTTGTCCTTAGAAACATCCCATGTACTCTGAACAACCAGGCAGATGCGGGCCATGTCAACACTAACGTTTGGGCCTGCGAACATCAAGACTCGAACTTCCGGCCGGGACAACGTGCGATCAGCCCATACATGTTGAAAGTAATCGGTCTGCCATACAAGAGCCAAGGCACTACATTCATCCCAAGTACTTCCGCAAACGAAATGCTCACATGCTTCAGTGTGCGCAGCACAGGCACGTCTAGTCAGGATGGGAAGTCGTGGAGTTACCCGTGAGCTACTCATTCTCCGCACCTCGAGGCCCAAGTTGTCGCAGATCTTCTGTACCCTGGCAATTTGCTCTGGCTGCATCTGCAACTCTTCCTGGAGCAATGTACCACCGAATCTGTGCAGGCAATGATATAGTTTCTACCGAGCTGATGGCAATTTTGCCAGCACTCTTCTCGAGGCAACTTCCGGCCAACTCGAGTCCTTGACCTCTGCCAGAAGGATTGTCGTCGCTGACCTGTAATCTCCTACACTGACTTAGCTCCGATAGCAGCCGATAGCACAGCTACCGGTACAGTACAGGCCTGCAAAGGTCCAGCTCCATGTGCCCCACCAGAAGCTGGGCCTGAATGCAAAGGCTGTGGAACAACTGCAGCTTTCATCGAACCGAGACTTCCGTTGCCACTTTCGAACTTTCAGATCTGAGAAGTGTCCAGCCTCAGCCGTGCTGCGGGCCGCCTCTGCCTGCCGCTCACGAGAAAAGCACAGGATCGCATCCGAGCATAACTGCAGAGACGCTGCTGGTCACATCGCACCAGCCGATACGTTCTTGCTTGTTGTGATGGCGTTCCGGGAGCCTGTTGATCACTTTGATTGCATGCATGGCCCCAACCTGAACTTGGCGGCACCCGACACGTTCTCCCCATCCGCAGGCACACCCGCCGGCAACATCCCAAACGACCAACTACAAGCTGAAGTTGCTGGAGCTGTTTTGTTGTTTCGTTCGGCTGGAATTTGCAGAGCTGCACAAGCTGCATAATAGATACCTCACAGACTGAGCACACATCAAGCTCATTCGTGTTGCCGTGGAAGTTCGACAACGGCCAGACTGGGCTTCAGGCTTCTCTCGCCCACAAATGACCCGGCTGCTGGGAAACCCGAAGGGCGAGACATCCACGCGTCACAATTCGTGGGACCGAGTCGGACCGAGCAAGTGTTCCTTCGTCGCGATGTCAGGGTCGCGACCAGCTCGCTTGCCCTATGAGCGTGAACCGCTGTTGCACAGTTTGTTGAGGCTTTTTGGAGGAGGGGCGTGCTTACGCTGCGACATGCTGCGGCACTATTCCCCTTATGCGCTGGCTCGCTTGTGACTTCATGCCCAAAGAAACGGTCCACAAACCCACAAACCGCTCTGCCTCTGCAGCTGACTTTTGCATGGCATCGCTCTCGATCCTGGCCGCCTCTTCGGCAGAGAGGCACATGGCCAGTTGCTCCTGGCGATGTGAGCAGCTTGCGAGCAGTTCGACACAATCCACGAAGTTGCTCGGTCCTCGGCACGCTCAACTTCTTTAAGCCTGTACGAGACGGTGCTGGCGGTCTTTTGGCTCTGCCTCGCTGCCAGCAGGACCTGCCACGAAGGTCACACGGGTGTCACATGCCAATCAGCTCCAAATAGGAAGAGCGAAGCCTGTTCTTTTGCTGCGTACTTCTCCTGCAAAAGTCGCTCAAGGAGGCTGACCTCCAAGTCCTTCAGCACCTCCAATGGTTCAGCTACTCGCCGTGCCACACGACCGACTCAAGATAGCTGCATGGCAACGTACCACAATCCAGAACCGGTGTCCTCCCCGATGAAGCTGGAAAGCGCGACCTGTGCAATCATGCCATCACTGTTTTTTGCGACACCCTGTGCCATAAGACCAAAGTGAAGATCATTCCGACCCAGCTGACCCGACGTCTCCTTTGTCTGCTGAGTCTGCTCATGGCTTTTGTCCTATGCCCTGCTGGTGCAAGACAATGGTCACAAGTGCAACATGCAACGCTGCAACACAGGAATCGAAATGTGCAAAGGCTTGCATCGCAAAGCTGGCTGGAAGAGGCTGCTGGCTGCATGCCCCCAAGACACGTTAGAGGCAGGGCAGATTTCGGAGTAGAGGACCCGGACCCTCCGCGTTCGAGGCGAAGGCCTGACGCTTGTCGCGATCTCCTGGCAGCACCTGACAACTGGGCGGGCCGCACCATGCAGAACAGCTTTCTCACGACGCAGTCACAGCCGCGGCACGCCCAGCGCCAGAGGCACTGCTGATATCAGCATTGCTCGACAAGCCTGCGGAATCTGCTCTGCCTGATCCACACGGCAGAGTGATTGAAAAGATGGCATCCATCGGCCCTGAGCCTATCCCCAAGATATGTTCAAGTCCACCTCTAGATAAGAGAACGGCCTTGGAAATGACTTGGGCCACCGTGGCGCAGCGCTGAGCCGTTGCATCTGAAACATCTGAGCCTTTCAGCCGCTTCGGCTTCGGCTGATTGCCTTGTCGGCACCTCCCCAGACCAAGTGCAGCAAATTTCAAGCGGCTGTCTGCCAACCTCTTGCTGGGCGCCATGCTCTGCTGCTATGTCAAGAAAACGTCGCAGTGAAATAGATTGAGCTTTGATAACGTGCTTTGGTCTGGCATGGCTAGTTCGATTTTCCTTGCAATCTAAACTTGCCGATATCCGTGCAAAGCTTCTGTGCACAAGGCTGCCGGCATGTGAATGCTTCTAGCCTGCACGTAATGGGCGAGTGCGAGTGTGACGCCACAGAACACGAGAAGCAAATGCGGAAGCTTCACCTTTTCCTGCGAAACTTGTGGAGAGCTGCCGGTTTGAAACGTACCTCTCCCGGCTATGCTCTTTGCACAGCCATGGCTATAGGTCTGCACGACTTGGGAACTTGTCCTGGCCGCAACCCCGGCTCTCGATATCGAAACTTAAGGCTGTTAAGGTCTCTCCAGATCGCACCGATCAGCTCCATGTCACGGCCTGACAGCTTCTGCGAAGCAATCAAGCTCGTGGCAGGAATCGTGGGATTGCCGAGGCCCTTGGCATCTCCGAGTGGAATTCCATCCGGAGTTCGGGGTGGGGCGTTACAGCGCGTTATCGCGTTCTTTCTGGTCGGGTCTTGCCGTGAAGTCGCAGCTCCTCGAAATCAAGCCTTTCTTACCGTGAAGTCGCAGCTCCTCGAAATCAAGCCTTCCCGAAACCAAGCTCCCTCGCCTTCGGCTAGGCTTGGCCTCACAACTCCTACTGTACCATGACCCATGGATTAACAAATGTGCAGTAAAGGAGCAATCGATTCGCGAGCCCTGCTTTCCCCGATAGAGGTCGTGCTTTGCAATTACCCGATTTCAATCCGAGGCTACATCGATGTTTTTGGATTCAGCGCTTGTTATCAGGGCAATCGAGCCGGCGGGCTTGGATTACGATCCATGACTTGCTTTTATCTGCGCAATCCTCGGAAGTGAACCCGTTCCGTTCCCCTCTGAGTGAGTGTGGATTTTTGGGTGTTTGCTCCGCTCTGTGGGCCTTGCCCTCGGTGGTGGCATCACCACTGGAGCGACCTGGGCCCCGGCACACACTTCAGACCTCGCGCTTGCTTGCTTAAATGGCCGCTGGCCCTGGTGTTGCTTGTCATCGACCGAATGGCAGCCTCTATCCCCTCTAGAGGGTGGCAGCCCAATCCAACTGCGCAAGTGAGCCAGCTGCGGGTGGTGCACCCCAGACCATGGGAGGCGCCGCCATGGGCACGGGAGCAGAAGGCCTCCGACGAATCTCCGCATGCGACCCTTCTGTCAGAAGGCCAGCTGAGGTGAAGGCCAGGAGACTGGCGGCGACATTCCGGGAACCTAACGAGAAGATGCTGTCAGGATGCAACATGTACAGAGCACAAAAGACATTCGCTTTGGGGGCAGTGACTCATTTCGAGAACGTTTGCGCGCATCCGCGGCCGCTTCCCAACTGCATGAGCGACCCCACCGTCGTTCTGTTTGGTTTAGAGTTTGTGTCGAGCAGTCTCGTCAGGAGCTAACACACTGCCTCGGTCGCTCACGTTTGCTTTTTGTGTGCTGCTGACTGCTGTCGCTCGTGGTTGCTTCGCATCGGATTTCTTAAGGGGTTCCTTAATGGAGCCTTTGAAGGCGCCCTAAGCCCTACGACTCCTTAAAGGATCCCAACAATTGGCCCTACGGTTAGCGAAAGGATTCCTTAATGGATCGCTTAGAGAACCCTTCAAGGAGCCCTCAATTTCTAAGGTTCTCAAAGCCCTACGGTTCCTAAAAGGATCCCTCAAGTAAACAGACAGGGAATGGAACCCTGAAAGCCGCCGTTGAAGGACACGGCAGGGGTCGCCACTTCCAAGGCAGCCAAAGATATCGTCCTTTTTTGTGTGCGGCACCTGCACCCTCGGAAACACTCAAAACCACCGCGCACCCCCCAGCTGATGCTCATGATGCGCGCCGTCCTGATGCCCAAGGCGATCCCGAACATCCACACAACCCAAGACCACGGCAAAGGCAGAAGTCGAGGCAAGCAAACTCCAGTGGTGCACACCGGGCGGACCAACGAGCTGACCCCAGATCAAAACAGACGTCCGAAAACCTTCCCTGCCCTAGCATGTTGATTGCTATCATATGAAGGACATGTCAAGACGGTCAAACCACAGCGTAACGGCCGTAGATCTAAAGCTCTCTTTCTTCCTTGTTTGCAAGTGGTTAAGCCTCCTGCTGGGGCTGTTAACAGGGAGCCAAAGCTATTTCTACGGAGCCTTCCGCCTGAGCTTATTCGAGCCCGGGCCACATCGCACCTGGCTTTCCTATGTACGATTGTCATGTCCAGAAGTCGTGGGAAGGGAATAGTTGCTTTAATGCGCAGCGTATGGTTTTGAAATGGTTTGGCGAATCCGTGAGCTTATGCGTTGCTTTTTGATTGCTTGTGGTTTATGCTTTTGGCTTATGATGTGTTTATCGGCATTTTGGAGAATATGTACACGATTGGGCATGGCTTTGGATACCTCTCCAACCTCCTCCAGGACTGGTTTGCTATGCTTTTGTTATGCTTGTGGATGTGGTTTCCGAACTTTGCAGCCAAAATAAGACCTTAAGTGTCTCTCGTGCTCCGCTTAAGCTGACCGAGGAAACACGTAAAAGAAGGTTGAGGGATAGACAGATAGACAAGCTCAGACTGTGGACGCATTGGCTCGTTTCGACAAGGCGCAAACCCGGGTGCAGCTGGCAGATGCATGCAGGCGATGTCAATCTGTCCCTTCAGTTGGGCTGAGCGGCCATCGCTAACAGAGGAACAGCCGCTTGCACGTTCACCACAGCCGCATCACGGAGTCACAGTCTCAACTCTCACAGATGCACCGAGCCACAAGCAAAACGACTGATCGCTGTATTCTGGCCAGGTCGAGTAGCATCATCAGAGAATGCCTTCGCATCTCTCTGACGACCGTCGACCGAATCGTCCGGAATGCAAGTGTGCTTCTGGGCGCAGATGTGCGAATGCTCGTGAAAGCGAGCACTCGACCTAGGATGTCTCGACCAACGATGCGCGCAAACGGAAACCTGCTCCACCGCCGTCCCCCCCACTTACTTCATACACCTGTTCCGCTTGGGTGCTTCATTGCTTCTGCACGCATTCTGAATTCGGTTCTTCTGTCTGCAATATTGGACCATAGATGGCAGCGCGCGCGCTGACTGTTCAGGACGGCCAAAGAAGCCGGTCAGGCGGTGCAGCCCCGTCTCAGGCCGGGGCGGCCCATGCCGGTGGTGGACGGTAGCCAGGCGCCGGGACTGGCAAAGCCTTGAGTGAAATCCCTCCTGCACCTCAGTCCTTAAAAGCCTGAGCCTCAGAACTCTACCGCTCTACTGGGACAGGCGCCGTCCGTGGCGGCGGAGGCCAGGGCCTCAAACCGGGCCGCACCTGGCAGGCATGGCAGGCCAATCAAGAAAGCGTGGGGCTTTTTTCCCTTCAAAGGGTGCCGGTCTGCAAGGCATGCCGAGTGCACCATGTGGGACAGGCTCGCCCCCGGCGCCTGCAACTCAAATCTCAAGGCAGTGACCAATCTGCGAAGGACGGAACTGGAGAGGCCAGCGGCCGGCTACAGCACATCGATCACGACAACAGCCTTGGTCCAACCGTGTCCGGGAGACCGCGAGGGACCTACAAGCAGCCAGCAATCACGCGGGTGAGGGTAAAGCTGGCTTGCGTCTTGCATGTTTCTCGCTCTCTTGCGCCTCTTTCGCCTGATCGACGGCGCCGGCGCCGTCGCCTTGAGTGCGAGCCTGAGCATCATGAACGGAGCTGCGTTTTCATCCCTCTGCCCGCCCTGTACAATTATCACACATCACCAACATTCGCCTCTTCGCCGTCGGCGGCTGTGCCTGCAGAACATCTTGAAATGTGCTTTTGAGCCATACGAGAGGCCAAAGCACAAGCACAGGGCACACCTGGATCCGCTACTTCGTTTGCTCCGGCTCCGCCGGCTCCGGCTCCGGCTGGCTTTCTTGGCCTAAAAGATGCAAGGAGCGTCGACGCGTGAGACTCGAGCCCCACTTGCAACCCATCCCCGCCTCTTTCGGGGGCGGCGTCTCTGTTGCCCTTTTGTCTGCCCCTGTCGAGACTGGCAGCAGCGAAAATCATGATAATTTCTTTTGAGCCTTTAGCCGTGGTGTCAGGCAAGGAGGAAGAAGACCTCACACGCATGCTCATGCGCATTGCCACTAGATTGGCCTGAGTTGACCATGCATGGAGCCTGGGAGCTTAAAAGCTGGCCTAGTCTGAACTCTGAGGAGCTGTCGACTCAGAGCTCTCCATGCTCGCCTGGCGGCTGCATCTGTCAAGTCGACTGGCTCGGGCCTCTCAGCTCCTGGGTCGGCGGGGCAGCGCTGTTCCCAGCCTGAGGCGGGCAGGGCCAGGCAGACCCCGTGTCGGACGTTCGACACTTCTTGAGGCGCCTCCATGGCCGCTTGCCTTGAGCATGTGCGGCATGGGTTGGAAATTGGAAACTCCACATACAGCGCTCGGTGCAGCATGAACAGCCCGAGCTCCAGGCGCAGTGCCTTCCCCTGAGGAGGAAGAAGAGGAGTCCTTGGAAGAGCCCGAAGTGCTTGCAAACGTGAAGCCGGTTGCGGTGGCCTCCGCTGGCAGCTGCGCCTTGACAGCTTGCAAAGGCTTGCCATCCGAAACGCTGGGCTTTGACCCGCCTTAGGCGCTGCATGACCTTGGTGTGAGTTACGACTCCAAGGGACAGAGACGCCGTGGACTTTGTTCGAGTTCTGTTCTGTGCTCAGGTCCCCTGCTGAAGGAGGAGCTCGAAGAGGAGGCCTTGCATTTCACAGCTGACGCGCTGCGAGGGCTGGGAGACGGGCACTGCTGGACGGCGGTCGGTGCCTGTGGCTCCATCGCCTTCAGCGACCTGGTGCGTCACTGTTGTGCATCTGCATCAGCGAAATCAAGGGTGTGTTCTGGAACTGTGATCCCCCGCTGGATCTTTTGCACTGCCAGCTCCCGCAAAGCACCTGCATCGCACTGCACATTTAATTTGCTCCAGTCCGCAGAAAGACTGCTAGGCCCTGCAGGCCTGCCGAGAGTCTTGCTGCCGCGGCCGGAGCATGGTTATCAGCCGCGCCTTGAGGCGAGGCATTTCAGAAAGCTTCACGAATGCAAGCTTTGCGGCTCCGATCAAGGTGTGTCACGTGTCTAGCAATACTACCTGTGGCCTCGGCTGTTGTTGACTTCTCTCGGCCTCTCCTGTGTCGTGCTGGGCCAATCGCCGCTTCCGCGAAACTGCTGCAGTTCTCCATATTACAACAGGCGATCGTGCAGACTCATGAACCTGCGGATTTGCAGGGCGAAACTGAGAGTATATGGCCCTGAATAGCCGTCTGGATCGGCTGCTGCTCGACATGATGCATTCTCCTCTTCGTCTTCGTCCTCCTCCTCTTCCTCCGCCTGGGTCGAGCAGGGCGTCGTAACCGATAGGGTTCCCGCTAGCATCATGTACAACTGGGACCTCTTCTTGGTCCGACTCTTCCACTTCAATCTCATTGTTCACCGACAGCCCACGCTTCGTGCCTGCGGTGAAGAAGATGTTGGAAGCAGACACACGGCAAAAAAAGTTTTGACAGCAGGGGTACACCTTCAGTTCAAAGACCTTCACAACCCGGCAGCCCTCCCCTCCCTTGCACTCGGCTCTCCAAGCCTCGTCTTTGTCTTTGGACTTCGCCGCTTTCCTTGACACATCGCAAACAAAGCCATCCATGGACTCGCACGGCACCTCGTCTTCCTCATCCGAAGCCTCTTCCTTAGCGTTTCGGAAGACTTTCCCGCCAATCTTTCTCGTGCGGCTGGGGCCCAGGCATCTTCGGCTTCGGAAGCTTCCTTCTCCTGCTAGATTCGTAGCCAGGGCACGGCATGTTGTTTGCTGCTTCGGTCTGGCGCCATGCGTGTCACCGTCTCTGCCTCTTCCTCCTCATCCTGAACACACCCACCCGATCTCGTTATCTTGCCCTTCGTCTGCTGCCTTCTTAAAAACACGGGCCAACCTCGATCTCGATGCGAGTCAGCTTCGCATGAGGCTTGTGGGTCTTCTCCTTTTCTGCTGCCTGCCACAGATCAAAAAACCCTAAGATGCAGCATATCAAGGGTTGACGCCCTGCACACAAGATGCCCAGAAGGTGTGATGGTGCCGTCTAGTTTTTGGCCTCGACGAACTCTCTAGGCCTTGCAATGGCTGGCAGGCTGCACTTCGAACGCATGCAAATTAAACAAACAATAAACTCGCAAAAGGGCCTCAGGACGGCTTTCTTTCGTTTGGCCGGTTCTTTGGCCCCATTGACGGACCTCGGCAATGGCCCCAGTGGCGCCGGCAGTGCTTGAGCAGGCTATGTCCCGGGCCACGGCTGGCTTCTCGGATGTTGCTTGGTTTGCTGGCTGCTTGCAGCCTTCAGCCCAGTTATCACATACATACACAAATCCGTTCATGCAAGCATCCAGACATAAGTCCACACACACATCCATCCACAATGTGAAAGTACAACGTTCCAGGATGCGCAACAAACTACCCTGAAGTAGCAGCTATGCAAGCTCACTCAATTGTGATGCAAAGCAACACTGAAGTTCTGCAAGCGCCTTTCTCACAGCTCAGCAAAGTGAGTCTTGAGCCACGGAGTGGCAAGAGTGGCACATATTTTCACACGCCTCCTTGAAACACAAAATGTACACGCGTGTGCGTTCATACTACAGTAGAAAGTAGAAGCTCAACATAAACGTTGGCTTCAGGGTGGCTTCGGACAAGTTTTGCGTCTTTGCGGTGTCTGGAAGTAACGTACCTACTCTCTACGGTACAAAAGTTTCAAAACCTGAGAAGAACTGCCAAAAGCCCGTCAAAGTGCAGCTACCTCGTTGTGTCCAGAAAAGTTTGCCGTATAGTTGGCACAGTAAAGTGCAGCAAGGTGCCATGTATAAAAGCCCAACCATTCCAATGGCGAAACGTGGCTTGCAGAAAAGTGCATCTTCACCTCAAAGGTCGCCATGAAAAATTCCAGGTACCGCCGATTCCAGACAGCAAAGTAGTTCAAACATACACAAAGTAGCTCAAGGGGGGTCGAAAACCAAAGGTGCAAAGTCGGCCCACCGATTGGTGCCGAATGTTGCCTGTCAGCTGTATCGAAAGTCCAAAACTGAAAAATAGCAAAACCGAGCCCTGACTGAAACTGAAGTTAAAGTGGGACACACCCCAGAAAGCATCAGCTCCAGAAAAGCTCAAAGTTTGCCCTGAAAGTAGAACCTGCATCTTCTGATTGAACATTGCCAAGTTGCACAAAGGCAATAACTGGCCAATGTCACCGGCATTACAGTCACTGGCACGCCCAGAAGGAAGTTGTCAAACAACCATTGGAAAGTTGTCTGTGCTATCTAAAGTAGTTCCACAGGCGTGTAGACGCCTGGGTGTTCTCTTCCTGGGTAACGTGCCTGAAGCAGGCTCTCTGGCGTGGGTCGGTCCTGAAAGTTAAGACCCAACGGGTGTAAAGTACCCGCCTGCCACACCTGTTCAACTTGGCGACCCACCGACAAAAGCTGCGTGAAGTCCGCGGGATAGATGTAAATGTTGATATCTGTTATTGTCTATTGTAGGTTGCAGTTTCTGCGACAAGTCTCTGGTTCCTGCCAAGTACTTCAAAAGATGCTTCACCTTAGCTTCGCGTTCAGTCGCGGGAGCACAAAATCCTGGACTCAGCTCCTTGACAGCATACATGATGTCAGGGCGCACACTCGAAAGCCACAAAAGTTGGCCAACAGCGCGCCGGCAGCGCTTGTGATCCTCAGAGCACAAAGGTTCAGTCGAGCTGCTTTCTCAAAGCATCCGTTCCTGCCGGGCGGCACTGTTTCTCGGGCTCATTCCTACAGAGATGAAAGTGCGTGTGCGCTTGACGAACTCTCACCTTCATCCAAAATACCTGTCACCTTAAGCAGCAAGGCCTTCTGAAGATCCTGGATCAAAGTCGGAGCATTACCCTGCGAACCAAAGAACATCAAATCATCCATATAGGCCAGGACGTACATTAAGTTGCTTGCTGCCATGCACATTAAGGTCAGGGTCCAGTATGCAAAGTGCTGTTGCCAAAGCTTCGGGCTGTGCTCGAGCCGCCTTTTTGAGCTTGAACAAAGTCCGTCCTTCGGGATAACACTCAAGTATATACTCAAGTGGGGGAATGACGCAAAAGTCCCCATCTACCAAAGCGTGAAGAAAAGCCATTGACATGTCTCCGATGGAAAGGCGCGATCCCTTCGCTACAGCCAAAATCAGCAACAACCGAAGCGTGGGTAAGGAAGGCGTAGAAGCGAAAGCTTCATCCTTATCTTCTACCTGCTGGGCGTAGCCTCTGCGTGCGATCCTACAGCGCACAATGCCATCCGGCTTGCGCACTTTGACTTTAACCCACTTCGTGGAAACTGCCGGGTCCATTGTCTACCGAGACCTCATCGAAAACGTCAAAGTCTCGCATAGACTTCATCTCCTTAGTCATGCCAGCAGCTTCCCCATCGTGCGGAAACTTCGTATCATATCGCACGTGCGGATTCTCAAGTGTCTTCATCAACACAAGCTCTCTCTCATCTTGATGCACGGCAACTGGCACTTCCAAGTCCTGCTTCGACAGCAGCGACACGAAAGTCACACACACAGACACACACGAAACCGATTCTTGGTTTTGGCAAAAGTCATGCTGGCCAGTCTCTGCACCTTGGAGGTACCGACAGGCAAGGTCTCCAAGGTCCGTTTGGTCGGAGAAGAAGCAGTCGCCTCCTCAAGTCGAGGCCTTCTAGCTGCTGGCTGCGGCAAAGCTGCTTCAGTTGAAGACCGTGATTGGCCTGTACCTGCTGGTCCAAAGTGACGTACGGAGGCTCAAACTTTTTATCAACGTCTGGCGCAGTCGCCACGGACTCCATGTCCCAAAGGTCATCTCTCGGTGGAACAGCCTCTGGCTCAACGCCGCAAAGTCGTCACCAAGCAAATCTTCAACTTCTTGCAAGTCACCAGGTGCAAGTGGCTCCGTCGACGGCTGCTGCTCTTGGTCAAAGTTCGAAGGGTCTAGCTCCGTCGCCTCCTCGGGCCACTTGGCTTGAGGAAGGACAAAAGTGAGTTCTTGCTGTGGGGCCTGCTGCTGCTGCTGTTGCTGTACGAGTCTAGCAGGCCCAGGTTGAAGCAAACGTGACTGTTTAGGAACGATTTTACGTCCTGTGGGCTTGGAGGAAAGCGGCAAAAACACTCTTGCCAACAAAGCGTTCGGGGGCAGGTCCTTTAGGATTCTGTGCCTTACACCAGTTAGTCTCTTGTCTGCCATCAGCGTACTCAAAGTAAGTTGCGCGGCGCGTTCATCTGCAAGGTCTTTCAAGTCTATAGGGCGATCCTTAGCCCCGTCGGGAGAAAAGAAAGTAGCTCTCGCTCTTTTGCATTTTGCATTCACCAACGTGATACTGAACTAAACGTCGATACACTGGGACCACGATGGTACCTTGTGCACTGCCGTTGTAAGAAGTCCTGCTCACTACCTCAACCTCTTCCTTGTTGAAAGGTGCCAAAGTGGACCTCAAGAAAAGAAGCGAACCATGCCTCGAGATAGGCACCTTGTGTCCATCTGGAGTTTCCAAAGTGTTCGGTTTGTTAGAAGAAACGTTCACATCAAATCCTGACCTCAAAAGTCTGCCAACAGACGCCACGCAGTAGGGAACGTCGCAGACGTAAAACTGCTGGAAGCACTGCTGGCCCTCAAAGTCAACCTTCACAAGTCTACGTCCAAAGACCGTCAAAGGCTGACCCGAGATACTCCTCAAAATTTGAGCCTTCCCTGTAAGTGGCAAAAGCTGCCATTCATAAGCAAAGTCCTTCGGACAACAGTGAGTAGCAGCACCTGAGTCGAAAAGTATCAAGGGCTCCGGATCCTCCAAAGTCGATGCTATGAAATGCTCTTCCAAAGCAACATGCTTGAGAATCGTACCCAAGCTCCTAAGTCCAAGATCACCAACACTGAAAAGTCGTTGGTTCTCATCCACACGACCATTCAAGGAGAAAGTCTCAAATCGGGACATGTAGGCCGTTGGTTCAAAGTTCTCACACTCACTGAAACCACCCAAGTTGAAGTCTAAACTCCATTCGTCACCCCAGCAACTCTGAAAGTGTTCCGCAAACCAAAGTTGCCGAGAACAACAGCCGACATGAGCAAAGTGCTCGGGCTAATGTTCGCTTTGGCTTTCGGCTATGCTTTGGGGACTGAAAAGCCTGGTGCTCCTTCCACTGTCACAGCTAACACGGGCAAAGTTGGCACTGGACGAAGAAGCCTCTTCCTTAGGCTTCGCCAAAGTTTCGGCCTTCGCCGAAGGAGCGGCCAAACGTCCGAAGTAAAGTCCGGAGACCGACCCCAAGGATCCAGCGAAGCATCCCAGGACCAAGTGTCCCAAGACCAAAGTTGATCATCCCAAGTCTGATCCCCACCGTTTGGGTCGTTGTAAAGGTCTGATACCGCGTTGATCGCCCACTCGGTCCAATCAGCCCAATCGTCTTCACCAAAGTGAGTCCAATCTCCTATATCGTCAGGTGGGTAAAGTTCCTCTCCTTCTGCCGCTGACGCAATGTCTTACCACACGACCAGCAAATCGAAGTAGAGCTAGAAGTTGGTTTTCCTTTTCCTTGTCCTTGCATAAAATTCCAAAGCTGCTTTCCTTTTCCTGATGACTTCGAAAAACCCTTTCCTTTTCCTTTCTTTCCTTTTCCTTTACCTTTCCGAAAGGCTGCTGCTAAAGCAGTAATGTCCATGGGGGCCGAGGCCCCGCCTTGGAAAGTTGCGTTTGCCGAAGTCTGTGCAACTGGGTTCATCAAAAGTCTTGCTCTGTGGTAAGCAAGGATAACCTCGCGCATCTGTGCACATGTTGGCACAATTCGAGCATTCAACCTCAAGTGTTGTTACGGAGCTCCTGTTGTCTTGTTCAGCAAAGTTTCCACAAGTACACCATCCGGCGAAGGTTGTCCTGACTGTCGCTCGTGCCTTGTCCTAATTGTTTCCCACACGTTAAAGTCTTGCTCAAAGGTTGCTGGGTTGAATTGAGGTCCAGGAGCTGTGTCAAAAGTGATGTGTTCCGGGTAGCTCCTGGCAGCGAGAACTTCTTGTGAAGTCTCTCCAAATCTCAAAGCCATTGCTGTCCTCGTTTTGTCGAACCAGAAGTTTCGCTGAATCTTTCACAAGTTGCGAAATAAGGTAATGTAACTTCCGGGAGAGAAAACTATTCGATTCGCGGTCTGTTTTGCATGAACATCACCGGTGTCCAACGTCACCTGCAGATGTTCATCGAAAAATTCATGGACCCGAAACTCGGCTCGACCGATCAAAGTTCCAGCAACAGTTTCGAACATCGAAATGCAAGCCTTAAAGTTCCATGACCATGTCTCTCAGTCGGCTGGATTGTCGCTGAAAGTCTCAGGCTGGTCTCAGGCAACGGAAACCGAAGCTTTCCTGCAAAGTCGCCTTCACCTCCTATCGCCATATTCTGCTATCCAAAGTTCCTTGGAGCTTTCAGCTCCGCTGCAATGCGAAACTCCAACGTCCCAGGATGCACAACAAACCACCCTAAAGCAGCAGCTATGCCAGCTCACTCAACTGTGACGCAAAGTAACCCTGAAGTTCTGCAAGCGCCTTTCTCACAGCTCAGCAGAGTGAGTCTTTTGGCTCCGGAGTGGCAGTGGGAGAAAGTCTGGGAGGTCTCTATGTGGATATATTTTCAAACACACGGACATGCACACTTACATGCATACATACATACATACATAGATTCATACACATGCACGCTCACAAACAAGTCGTCATCTACTTTTTCCGAGCCTCTGCAACGAACATCGACATGTGCAAGCTCTCAGGGCAATCGCCGCCTTCTTGTTGCTACCGACGTGCCGCCTTGAGAGCAGGGTCTGGACCTTGATTGCACATGAGAACATGTTCGCTGCATTGTGTTTGCTGTCGGCTCAGCCTTCTCCAGTGCTTCCTCTGCCCCCTGCTGACGCAGAGTCTGCGTCACCTGACGACAACAGACTGCAGGAGGGCCAAGAGCTGACAAGTTGAGAACCAGACTGTCAATCTTTCCTCCTGGGTCAGAGCCTGGACAGCAGAAGTCCAGCCCTGCAAAGCTGCAGCCCTGAACCCGCGTCCGCTCTGAAGTCCTCCCACTCCTTGGCTGCAAGGCCAAGCCGCCGAGGCCTCAGAGCGGCAGTGACGATTGCACAAAGCATGAAGAGCTGAGAGCCTGAGCCGCGTGAGCTGTGGACGTTGGCGGCAGCAGCCGTGGGGCCATTACGCTTGCCCATTATTCATTATCATAGCTATCGCAGCTGACATGGATGATTGTCGAGACGGACTGCTAGCAAGCATCGCCACCACCGCATGAACTCTCTGCCTGGGTGCAAGTGCTGGCCTACGTTCGGCCCACCGTCACAAAGCCATGTTGTTCTCATCGACAGCATCAGAATACCTTCTGCTTGAGCAATCGGCAATTTGCAGTCTCACCTTTTGCTCGCAGCCAATGCTGCTAGAATGCTTCGGGTCCTCCGGTGAGCATCACATGATAGGGTGCGAATGCTCTACCAGTTTCACTCTCACAGTGCAGGCACGTATTTACGCGAGACGTCCAATCACAATAGGCTGACTACGGCACGTGAAGTAGCCCACAACCAAAGAAAGCAAGAACCGTGCCAGGAAACAGGTCAGCAGATGAGCTCACTTCAGAACAACTCGCATCGAGGCCTAAAGGTCTAAATTTACAAGACACCTCTGCAAACTAACCCGGCTACACATGCTCCTAGTCTGTCGCCTGCCCGTTAGTAACCCCACACATGCAGAACCACACAAGCCATTAATAATGCATAGCTACACCGCCTTAGGAACGGAGGCCAGCCGATCAACAGGGTCAGCTCATTAGCTGACGAGTTCCTGTTTCAAACTTACCCTCCTCTTGCTCTCATCGATCACATTCGCAAATGGCTCATGGTTGTGCTGTGTGTAGAACATTTCCGCTCGCATGATGCTGCAACGTCAACTCAAGGCTCATCCTTGGTCCAGCACTCGCCCAAGGGAAATCATGCAAGCAGCAGAGCTGTCGTTACATGTGCAATCCTCTTGCATGGCAGCCACTGAAACACATTCAGAAATTGTCCAAAGAACACTGCAATCAATACGTACCCACCATCACATGTGCGAAATCCGGCAGCAAAGGATCGCTCTTTACTGTAAAGCCAGGCTGCAAGCGGAGCCTGAGCCCGACCATGGCATCAGCGGCCGCATTGGTTTGGAGTGGAAGCTACAGTGCTTCATAGAGTATGAACCATGGACTAGGGACCGCGCAGAAAGCCGGAGAAGACGCAACGAGAGAGAAGGGCGACCTCACGGCATAACTTATCCCATCATTCTGCGAAATGGCGAAGCCAATGAACCTAAAGTTGCTCTGAGCAACAAAGTACACATCATCGAACACAACATCGACCTGGGCTCTAGCTCAACCTTTCCAACGCGAGCTGCAATGCCGAAATCTCCCTGTCGAACTACCCCGAAGTTGCTGAAACACACCCCGCCCTCCTCACCATGCGACACTGAAATTGTGCAACGGGATAGCACGTTTGGTGCGGCATGCTTTCGCACGTTACATGTAGGTAGGTGCTTGTATGTTACGGTGCTGGTCCGTCCGCTCAGGTCCAAATCATCTGTCGCCCTATCGAAGATAGGACCAATGCATGCGAGAGTCAAAAGTATAAGAGTATGCATTTGTGCACCATCGAAGGCTAGATGTGCGTGGACTGCAACATCCGCCGTGCAGACTACAGAGAAACGTCAAAGATTCAAGCGAGCGCGGCTAGCGGTCCATTGTGGCTTGGTGCGAAACCGACGAATGCGGTAAACGAGTCGGTTCTGAGCACTCTGACACCGCACCAAGTGAAACTAGCCCCATCACACTTTGTGTGCTAATTACTTGCCGGCACGTTTCCATCGGGAGGCTGCAGAAAGCTGAAGCAGCGCTTGCACGGCTCGCTCTGTACCCATTGGCAACCTGCTACATGGGCATGGGCAGCAAAAAAGGGGTCGGCCCTGCCTAGGGTCGTGGCTTCTGTATGGCCCATTCTCACTTGCGACATAGACACGTGCACAACCATCGTTTCTTGCCACGTTGTTGTCTGGCAAGAGCATCACATCGAGGTGGCCATTCTGACGTGCAATGGACAGAGGACTGACACAGGTCTGGCACCATCGCTCCTGGCCGTGTTCTTGCTCGCACCCGTCTCAATTAGCAAGCGCACCAAATCAAGGTGACCATTCTGAATTGCGATGTAGGCAGGCGTGGCACCATCAGTCCTTGGTGAGTCCGGGTCGGGACGCGCCACATCCACTTGACCATTTTAACTTGCGATGAAAAGCAGGCGTGACGCCATCGTTCCGCTGACACACCCTTGTCGGCGCCATTCTCAACCAACAAGTACACCACATCAAGGTGACCAGCTTGACTTGCGATGAACACAGGCGTGGCACCATCTTCGGCTGCTTTGTCCACGTCGGCACCCTTCTCAATTAGCAGGCGCACTACATCAAGGTGACCATTCTGACTCGCGATGAACACAGGTGTGGCACCAACTTCCGCTGCTTCATCCTTGTCGGCACCATTCTCCACCTGCAGGTGCACCACACCAAGATGACCACTGAGGCTTTGACTTGCGACGAACACAGGTGTGGCCCCATAGTCCGCGGCTGTGTCCTCTTCGGCACCGCTCTCAATCAGCAAGCGCACCATACCCAGCTGACCGCTCTGACTTGCGATAAGGACATTGCTCAGTTACTGTTTGCTCTGTCGCTGTCGGAACCCATCTCGATCAGCAAGCACACGGGTGAGCGTTGTGAATTGCGGTGAGGACAGGCATTGCACCATCGTTCCTTGCTTTGTCCTTGTCGGCTCCGCTCGCACTCAACAAGCACACGACTATGACTATCTTAACTTGCGATGAAAACAAGCGCGGCCCCATCGTCCGCTGCTTGTCCACGTCGGCACCGTTCTCCATCAGCAGTCCCACTACATCAAGGTGACTATTCTGACCAGCTATGAACACAGGTGTGACACTGTCGCTCTTCGCTCGGTAGGTGTGGCACCATCGTCCGCTCTACCCTTGTCGCCCTTCTCAACTTAACAAGCGAACCACATCAAGCAAAGAGGGCCGTGGTGCAACTCTTGGTCGGAACCCGCAGACAGCAGGCGGCAGCATCCTCAGTGCTGTCACCAGCTCCCGTCCAGAAGGAATGCGGAGCATCGACTTCTCACGAACCCGATGCCTTCCAGATCGCAAGACGTGCACTTCGAGTCCTCTCTCCCCCCCCACTCTCCCAGAATGAAGAGATCTCAGAACCTGGCCACAGTAACCGCACGAGGGCCTCATCTGCCACGCCGTAGCCACGACAGCCTCCTCAAATCAAAGAAGATGGCATGGACCTCAAAGCGGAAAGTGAAGGAAACCTGCTCAGTTTCTGAGGAAGAGGACGAGGGTACCAGGAATGATCCGCAGCCCTACAGTAGCCGCTTTGAGGCTGAGCTTTCAGAATCGCGGCCATCAACCAACGATTCCGGTCGATGCACGCAACAGGCAACCCGTGCCAGCGAGCACCAGCATCAACCAAGTAGCAACGCTATGCACCAGGAAGGAGAACAATCACGAAACCAGGCAATATTATCAAGCAAGCACCATGCGAAGAAGCTCTCAGACGGGTAATGATGGCAACAGGTGAAACCGGTGCTGAGTCATACCTTCCCCCTGCCCCCGCCCGTCCCCCACTTGCTAGACTCATGTGGACCTTCGTCAGCACTGGAAGCTCAAGGCTGAACGCTGCAGAGAGACAAAGGTGGCCGCCAAAATACAGTGCAGTCTGCTCGATGCACGTGTGCGTAAGTCCGGCCGTGTTCTTGACGCAAACCGTCGTCGCACCCCATGCCTTCGGAAATGCATGTTACATGACAGTGTCACCAAGAACCAATTTAGGAAAGACCGTCCCTTTTGGTTCGCAAAGGAAGTGAAGCTCCGACGCTCTGAAGACTGGAGCTTCAGAGCGAAAATTCCTGAACCACCCTCTTTACTTACACCTGGACTATGCGTAGGCCAGGAACCGAGGCTGAACCACCCCGAGCGCGCATCTCAATTTAGCACGTCCAGTCTTTCGCCGCCTTGGCCATGTGACCGAAGACACACCACTGGTGCCAATTGGGTAGGCTTCCGTGCTTGGAACGGGGGTTCTAGATTCTGGCGGTTGAGCCAGATGCCACCGGCAACGCTGCGGGATTTTGCTGCTAGGGCTGTAAGTATCACCCCCCTAACGCCTTGTGACTTTCTCGTGTGGCAGCGGTTGTGTGCATTCAGCATGAGGCAGAAAGCACTAGAATAACACACATCATGGGAAGGTTCTTGCGTTGCTTCAGAACACTCTTTAGAACCGGAATTTGAGGTGTTTCCTGGGCCCGGATCTTGATGCTTGGGATTTCTGTTGCCTCCTACGATGCCTGGCGTTTCAGGGTTGAGGGTTCCGGGTGTAGTTGCCCAACGAGCCGCGTCGAGGGACAGGGTGCTAAAGACGATCCTTGCATAGACGAACACTGAACATGCAAAACTTGATGTTCGATGTGCAGCTCAGATTCTTGAACCCTGGAACAAGCGCTCCTTTCGCGTTTGTGGGAAGTCTGAAAAGCTCACAACTAAAGCTGTGGGTCGCTCCCTCCTTGAGCGAAACGTTACATCACGGAACACCAACTTGCGAAGAACTTTATATATATAACTCTTTCTCACACATGCCAGCTATAGTGAGTAAGCCAGAACAACTTCGAACGCAACAGGAACCGCTCTTTCATCGCATCGCCAGGCTCCTGTCTCCGTAAACAACGAGCTCGGGCTCCAAGAAAGCTCCGGCTCCAAAAGCTTGCGGATGTCCCAATGCGAACAGAGACAAGTTCTCGTCAACCTGGAACTATCCACTATCCGCTGTATGGGTCCCCACCCCAGGCAGCTCACTCTGGTTCTCGAGGACTTGGACACTCGGCCTGTTATGACGCCTTTTTGCAGGGGAACTCCCACACCCAAGACAGCAGCCTCCTCAGGCTACTGTGACCGTGCTGACAAGTCCGGCATCGAAACTCAAGAACGTGATGGAAATAAGCCGCCCTTCAAGCTCAGCTGGCGCTGTCGGCTCCCAAGGAGGTTGATGCCACTGATGCCTGAAATACTCCTACTCGCAGGGCCGAACGGAACGGGAGTCCCCGACACTGCTTGTCCACGCGATAAGTCCGAAAGGATTGTAAAAAAGGTTGGCGACCTGTCGCCAAGCTGCTAGACCTGAGGTGAAGAACGCTTTAATCGGGCCCGGCGAAACCCTCTGCAATTCGAGAAGTTGCAGCTAAGCGGCCAAATGCTACTGGACCCTGAGAATCCTAGACTCTTGGCTTGCAGAGGCAACTTCTCTTGAGCTCCAAGAACGAGAGCTCCCTCATCTAGCGGCATGTGACGGATTAAAGCATTAAGCTGTCGGGCAAACCGGCAAGCCCCGTGAATTGAAGCTGCCGGCGACAGAGAGAGACGTGGACGTGCTCAGGCAGAATGACAGAAGGCCCGCCGCCTGCCACCCACCCCTTCGGGGAAGCCGAGGTCTGGCTTGGTCTGTCACGCATCGGGGATTACATATTCGAAATCAAGGGCCAGCGCCGGCTACTCTAAGCACGCCCCGTGCGATCGCAACCTGTGATCCCAAAGTGGACACGTACCAAATTATCTTCCAGTTGCCATATGCAAAAACACGGGTGCAGAATCAGACCCCATCCGCAGACTCGGGGGGCCCACATCCCAAAGCTGGGGTGATCCAAGTGAACGGCTTGTCGGAATCAAGGCCACGCTGTAGATCCCAGCCTCGGCCTAAGCCCTCACTGCCTTCACATAAGTGGGACGGGTGGGCGGGAAAAGGGAAATGATCCAGCACCCCTCTTGCACTGCAGATCCGAGCTCCTTGACATGTGGGCCCAAGTTGCAAGATGGGCTAGGATGCAGGCTCCAGATCGCGGTGAAGTCTGAGCCCCTGCATGATGGGACAGCATAGCACTGCGAATCAGCGAAACGGTAGCGGAATCGGTAGACATCCAAGACGAGCTCAATGATGCGGATGGTGCCACGGGCTGCGTGTTGCAGTGAAGGCATGTCATGTTTTCCCCCTCTGCCGACATCTGCCAAGCTTGCGCCCGATTGAAACGCTCGAGCCCAGATTCACTGCCTGCTCCACCTATTATTGTACAGCCCATACGGCAGTGATGCTGCAAGTGGACCACTGACGAGTGCACCCGATCAGTTTGGACAGGCTGGGCAGTGGCTGGACCACAGCTACCCCCTCAGCATTGCTTGAGCGATGCCCAACAGCTCGACAACACATGGTGTGCACTTGAACGCTTGCTCCCGGGAAGCCCCAGTGCATGTCCACAGTGGACTGGTAGGTTTGAACTCACCTCGGTTCCAACAGCCTAATGTCATCCACTTGCACCTCTTGACAACGCGCTCGCCCGCAAGGAGGGTAGCTCCCCATGTCGCGAC
Source organism: Symbiodinium sp. CCMP2592 (assembly GCA_905221615.1). Lineage (NCBI taxonomy): Eukaryota > Dinophyceae > Suessiales > Symbiodiniaceae > Symbiodinium > Symbiodinium sp. CCMP2592. Next base: position 35,201 of record CAJNDT010001219.1, on the reverse strand, counting down.
AGGGGGGAACTACGCAAAGAACATCATGATCCCCACCTGGGGCCTGTGCTTCGGTGGAACCTTCACGGCAAGACTCCTGGACTGCAAGGCGTCCGTGCAAAAGAACACCTGCTGTCAGCATTCGGTCTCACCCCCTTGCCGCAGGGAATCAAAAGCCGCAAGTCATCGCGAATAACTCAAAGATCGTGCTAATCTTCATGGTCCCGTGTCCTTGCGGAGGTGGTCAGTGAGCTCGTGGCTGCGCGCGTTTCGGAGCTCGCATGATTGACAACCTGGTACCAAAGCTGCCGCTTGCCACCGCCCACATTTCAGCACCACAGGGAGAGGAGGCACGAAGCTGTCCAAACACATGAACAGAGCGCAAGGCACACACACATACGTAGAATCATGCAATTTCAATCCGCGGCTGCGAGCCAGTCTTGTTACCGAATTCTTGTGAACGTGTTGCACATTAAGCTGCGGTGCATGAGTCTGATGCGGCTTACCGAGTGGCATATCCTGCCATGCAGCAGCTTTGCCAGAAATTGCCAACTGGTATTGGCGGTTGCTTCCACTTGGGCTGGAGTCTCGGTGCAACACAGCCGACCCGCAACCCTAAACCTTGACGGGTTCGTTCGGAATTGTCAAAAAAAAGCTGTGCCTCGCTAAAGGACCCTCAGCCCCAGAATTTGTTTAGGCTTCCGGGCACGTGCTGTCGTTCGAGGCTTTAAGTTATGGGGTTCAGGCCCAGGCCCGCACCGGTGATGGGCAGCCACTGGCCCAATCCAGACGGCAAGGACAACCCTCTTAAATTACTCTTAAACCTACGGGAAGTGCTGCTGCGCGCAGCTCACCGGGCCACTCCACCAAAGCGATGTCAGCCTAAATATAATTGGGAACCTCTTGAACTCGAACGGAGTGGTGGAGCAACTGCACACCGCAAGCTCTTTGCGAACACTAGATACGTCCCAGTCTGCTCGGTCAACAAGCACGCCGAGACAGCAACCAAAGGGGCCGATGCATTGCAACAGAGCGCATGGTGAGGAAGGGCTAGACTCTCCAAGCCTCAAACCTTAAAACCCATGTCATGCCCAAACTCGACATGGACTAACTTGCGGCGGATGCGCGCTTCTGATGCAAACAAAACCTGGCACATCTTCCCCAACGTCTCTCATTCTGAGAACTTGCGGCATATCCGGGAATCCGGGGACTGGAGCAAACCCTTTGCCACAGAGAGCACTCTCTGCCAACTTCCTCTCGCAAGCGGTGAGGCCCAGGTCATGCCTGGCATGCTCAATCAATTTGCTGTTGTTCTTCAGCGCCTCGCTTCCCAGTTAGGTCAGGGCGCTTCCTAGCATTGTTGTCGTGAAGAAGACCTTGCGATGTCTGCTCAAAGCCACTGCCTGCCCTGCAGTGGCACGAGGCCTGGCCACGATTGAACGGTCAACTGGGCTTCCGCGGCGAGACAACCGAGCATTAGGCCTGCTGTAGTGGCCTCTCTGCAGGAACTTGGCGATTGCACCACATTCAGCGAAGCGGATGTGACTATGTCAAGAAGCCCCGTGAGGGACGATGTGCGGAAAACAAAGCCGTTCGCGAGCACAAGTTGCAGCTGCCAGCATTCGGTTTGCGTGCGTCAGCATCGCCGTTTGCAGCTTCGTTTGTGGGCCGTAGGCAAAAACATATCTTTTGCCCAGATCCATGAATCAAAGGATTCTGGTCCAAACAACACCTCCTGGACTACAGCCAGAGGCCGTACTCTGAGATGCCAGGCAATCTTGCTTGACAAGCTTGGGGACTCCACCTGCATCCTTGACACAACCAGCCGCACCAAGCCTTTCACAACGGGCCTGATGGGTGTTTCGGTATGGGGTACTTTGGTAATGTGCAAAGCAACGGAGTGCCGTGGCCGGGGTGAGCGGGCGACGTGGTGCGAAAGTTATACGCCTACAATTAAACGTTAGCAGATGTTAGACGATGCCCATGGTGTCACCTGGTCAGCCTACCGAGGGAAGCTGGACAGGACGTCAACGTATCGTGGCTCGAGCATTCCAAAGCAACTTTGAACTGAATGCATCTGACCTGAGAGACACAGCAAAACAACATCTTGCCACGATAAAGTCGATGCAGTTTTGCTCTTGAGCAGTTCGAAGCAAGTGATGCTCTGCTATATGACGGACCAATCACAAGACTCGCCCTCAGCTTGAAGTGAGAGCTCCGCTAGTGCTTCCAGTGGGAACAGCGCTCCCATGGCCAACAGTGAGCTGAAGCCACCGAGGCGTGGCCAAGTGCGCTGTGAACCACCGGACGGCGGCCTGCTCTGCCAAGCAATCCGAGGCCTCCCCACATCAAAACAGGCGGACTGTAGCTTTCGATCTGCACTTTCGTATCACAAGTACCTCTGAGACATTCTGGGCCGTTCTGCCTGGGGTGACTGAGCTCTCATGCACAGAGCCTCAGGAATCCACGGAAGTGCTCTAAGCGCCAGTCACGGCTTTTCCGCGACACACACACATATAAGCAGAAGCACTAACAACAGCAAATTCGGCATAAATCCCTACGTCACTGAGCGTTGTGGACGTGATGGGTGATGCCCACGCTGTGGCCATCGGCTGAGCATACCGAGAGCCTGAACCCCCCTAGGGGTGGCCGGAACGCAACAGGATCGCCTGAAACAGAGAAGCTAACCGGCCGAGCGTGTAAAGCCTAGTTGGGGCCACCGGTTGACCTGAGGGATTGCCGGCACAAGACGGCAATGCCAAGCGACTCTGGATGGCCATGCACCCGGAGGCTCGCTCGCCAGTCCCGGCACTTGTTGAGACACGCTTGTGAAAGCAAAAAAGCTCGCTCGTCTTCAGAGTCTACTGTAGTTGTCATGACCATGGAAGATTCGGAACAACTTGGGCAGCTCCAGCCCGGTGCCTTCAGCCTTACAGTACAGTCATGCAGCCTTGCGCGAGTTTGACATCACGAAAAGCCCGCTAGAAGCAGATCGGCTGAGCTCAGCCGAAGCTACTCGAGCAAAAGCAAAGACCAGGCAGCATTGTTGGAGCGTCACGCTCATGCAGCCAAATCACGATCGGAGCCATGCGCACAAACTCAACCAAAACAGTGTCGCTCAGTCGAACTGTCACAGAGTGGGGTCTGGGAACGTTCGGCGGGATTATGCGCAGGCCAGCCGGGGGCCGAAATTGCAGCGCCCCGGCAGGCTTGCTGGACCTCCGACTTCGCAAAGCTATACAGCAGTGCGCTTTGTTAAGACTTGATGCGGAACAACCGGATTTGGCGGCAGCTGTGTCCACGGCACTGCGCCTGTCTCAACCCTAAGCGCCGCATCACGCTGGTAACGCACATGACTCTGAATCCAGCGGTTCCCCCCAGCAGCACCGGAATATCAGCTTCCGTGTTTGCAGTCGTGCAGCACTTATTAAATCTGCATGCAGGCCGGACAGGGACCAGCTGTATGCAGGTGTGCTTCCACTGCGTGCCCAACACAGCTGGACCCTTTCCCCGGCATAGTTGCAGCGAGACGAGCAGAAGCGAGTGGTTGCTTCTTGTACCTAAAACTTCGCCGATGATCGACGGAGTCGCCGGCTGCAGTGCGAGCAAACACTGCCCCATGTGCCATGCCACAGCTGCTTCGCAGGATCTGCCACCCGTCGCTCGTGAGAGACCACTACATGCAAGCAGAGATGCCGCAACAGCTGTGGAAAGCACACTGGATTTGCGACAGCAGGGTCACCTGCATCGGCAGCTTCGGAATCTTTGCAAGCGAAGCAGCTGACACTTGCATCTTATCTTGCAGGCACTGTTCCGCGTGTTGAACTTTGCCGGCAATCGACGCGCGCGGATCCATGTTTTGCTCCGCGATGTCCCGGTTGCGCAGGTCTGACATGGCCTAGGACGCCCCCAACCTTACTTCAAGCCCGCTCCCAAAGACCATGGAGCGGCTGTCGACCGCTCGCGAGAGCGGCCGGATCTTGGCCCACCGCCAAGGATAGACTAGCTGTGCTGTCATTCAAGCTCAGGGTGGGAGTTGGCCCTGTGACATATCCTTCAGCCCGAGGACTCGGTCCAACACTAATAATTGAAGCTGCGAGATGCACAACGGCTGATGCAAAACCTCGAACCGATCAAGTGGCAATTTTCAAGGCTGAACAAGAGCCGGCGCAACTGGGGCCCCGACCTGCTGTACATGCGACCAACATCGCCTGCCAGACCATAAGCTTTACAGCTTCTTCTTCTTCCACTGCACTGAGCCCGAAGTCTGAAGGTACACTCGAAACAAAACCGACAATAAAATCAAAATGTGTCTGCTACAGTAGTGTTTTTACTGCTGCCCGAGAATCTTGGAACTCCTAGTGCCACCGGCAGAACTCAAAGATTTGGCAACAGGAAGCAAGCACAACAGCCTCACAAGTGCAACGTCCTGGAGTCCTGGCCCCCAAGATCTGGAAACATGCTGCTGTTGCCATCAACCCCAAACCTCGAGATCCCTTTTTGCGTGGGGCAAAATCGGCAAGAAGGAAAGGAATCCGAAAACAAAGGCAGGGAGAAACAGAGGGAAAACAAGCAGCAGAAGGAGCAACAGCAACAGGGAGTCGATCAGCCAGGCTCGGTTGTCAGCTCAAAAATTAAACCACTGCCCGCATTTGGGCTTAATTTACACAATGCATTTGTCCTTGCACATGGAAACATTTGTGGAAGAAAAGCCCATGAGAACCCAACCGAAGATTCAACGCTTCGTGGGCAACTTTCCGAAACCTCACAAATACGGCTACAGGCTTGCCCGATTCCAGCTGCAAACAATGCTTTGACTGCATCTGTAAGGCAGGCACGTGCCCATGAACTCATGTGTCATCGCAAGGCTCGTTAACATGATGGGTACTCATGGCAATGAAACGTACCAATCATGGTAATGTTCATCCGCCTGCTCAACCTAACGGATGACGAAATGTTTGGTCAAGTTGTTGCGATGTGCCGCCTCGACAACCATGACTGCGAAGCGTGTATCGTTCCTGGTGCGAGTGAGCCAACCAGGATAACACATGCTGGGCACATATTGAGCCAAGCGAGTGGTAAGTAGAGTTGCGGCCAAACACAAAGAATCTCACGAGTTCGTATCACATGTTCTTGTCTCAACGATTAGGGCGGCAATGACGCAAGAGCGCACATCCAATGCGGCCGGTGCCGGTGGAAGCTCGCTTGGGCATCAAGTTCAACAAAGTAATTAGTGGGACCGCTTAATTGGCGGCTTATGCCATCAGGCAGCAGTGGTGTCCAGAGACACAAATGGACACCATGGTCAGGGCAAGGTCACTCGCCCGCGTTGTGCACTAGAGCATCCAGACGTGCCAATGGCGGCCGGGTGTGGGCGGCAACCGAAGCCACAGACTGTCGTGCCAGCGTACGTGCGACGAGGCACCAGGGGAAATCACCGACGACTACTGTCAGTGTGATTCCAAGATACGTCGGGGCCACTGTGCTTGTGCAAGGAGCCATGCGACATCAAAAAATGCAGTGAGGAGTTTTATTCGCGCTGACGAGTCGTGGGCGCCTCATAGGACGTGCGCGATTTCAGCCATGACCGCCTTTGCACGCCCGGTGCAAGCTATTGTTTTTCCCCTCTCGCCCTGCTCCTCATACTACCAGGACGTCATCACGTGCTCACTGTGGCTACAGCTGACTGACTCCAGAAAGACGTAAACTCTCAGTTGCTCCTACCCGTACGACAAGCAATCATCAAGTGCTCACTTTGGCTGCTTACCCATACGACAAGGAAGTCGTCAAGTGCTCACTGTGGCTGTAGCTGATTCCAAAGGCGTAAGCTTTGAGTTGCTTCCAATCGCGCGACAAGGAAGTCATACCGTGCTCACTGTCGCTGCAGCGGTTTCCAGAAGCATAAGCTGTGAGCTGCTTCTACTCGTACTTCGAAGAAGTCAGCAGTGCTCACTGTGGTTACAGTTGACTCCAAAAGGGAATGACCGTTCGGTTGGTCCTACCTGTACGACAGGAAGTTTGCCACCGCTCACTGTGGCTGCAGCAGATTCCAGACAGGCATAAGCTGTGAGCTGCTTCTACTCGTGCTACAAGGAAGTCGTCAAGTGCTCACTGTGGCATCAGTCGGCTCCAGACAAGTGTAAACTTTGAGTTGCTCACACACGTACGACAAGTCATCAGGTGCTCACTGTGGCTGCTTCGGATTCCAGAAAGACGTAAGCTTTGAGTTGTTGCTACTGTACCCGTACGACAAGGAAATCGTCAAGGGCTCAATGGGGCTGCAGCTGGTGCGCACAGAAGCCTACACTTCCGGTGGCTTGCTTTTGCTATTGCTGCGGCTGCTGCTGTCACCGACAAGCTTCTCTCACGCAGGGCATGTAATTAGTCGCGGTGGCCGGCGATTGTAGAGTCAGGTCGCTTGGACGCTCGCCAATTTGGTGCATGACGTGTACACACTTCGCTAGGGTCTGTCTCGGAGGGAGAGTTAGCTGTTCTTTACCGGTGCAAAGTCATTGGTAAATAAATTAAATGTTGCCGATCGAGCTGGACACGCAAAGAAGCTCTCCGATTGAGCATGCTCCGGGCCAATGGGTTCATAAAGCCCACCTGGTCGAGGGATGGGAGTGGCAAGCTGGCTGTAGGTTGCGTCGGTGGGAGGGCGAACGGTGCGGCGGCCAGCGCTTGTCGCCAGGAGCAAGGCAGTTGAAGCAAAGGCGCCTCTTCGCCTTGCATAAACAGCTGGAGCCGTGCCTAAAGACTATGCGGTGCATGGACCAATGCGGCAGGCTCAATGGGTGTTTCATGGTGTTTCGCGCAGGGTGCCCAGAGCGCGGCGCCACTGCGCCACTACGACGCGTAAGAGCAGATGCGCTCCCGGTGTTCCGCCAGCGATACCCCGACGCAGCAGCCCGTCAGTGCGAGAGCTCGAGGGCGCTGCCGAGCAGACCGGACTGGGCGTCAGGCGCACGTGGCACCGCTCCGCCGGCCGCTGTTCGCGGCCTCGGAAACCCGGGTTGGCAGCGACACGCCGTTCTCGCACTTCACACGAAGGAGGGGTGACCCATGGGCACGCCAATCGACGAAGCGACGCTGCTCCGGGGGCAAGTTGCTGCGGGCCCAAGACGTCGACGCCGAGTGGCGCATCCCCTCCAGCTGCGTTGAAGACCCGCATCTTACCCAGGTTAGCCTCGACACCGGCATCGCGCTCAACCTCGCCGGTGACGACCCGCAGGAGCGGCGCTGTGCGTGCCGGCACGGTGACGACGTACAGGTCGTCCAAGAACGCAGCGAGACGCTCATCGGGCAGAGAGGCAGTAGCCGCGACAAGCGAGTCGTGATGGCCAAGCGCATAGAGTCCCGGTGCGAGGGGATCACCCTGCTCTAAACCTTCATTCAACCTGCGCGATGCCATGCACTCGTCCCGCGTCATCCCTCAGCGCCACAAGCGTTGCGACACTATACGACAGCGGCGCGAAAAGGGCGCGAATAACAAGCATCAATTTGGCAGTGCATCCACCAGCAAGTGCGGGGAAGGCCACGTTGCCTCGGCATAGGGGAACAAGCAAACACATGCTGGTCGTTCCGGAGCACCAGCTGCCGGTGCCGGTTGCAGCGAATCGGGGCGCGGAACGGGCGGAGGATCCCAAGCCTATGCGGGGCTGAACTCGCGGAGGTCCAGTGCGAGCCGCCGGGGGCCATGAGCAGGGTTTGGCGCGAGTGATCGCGAGTGGACATGGGGGGCGCAGCGCATGGTGGCGATCCTGTGGTTGCACGCGCAATCTGCGAGGAACACTCGCGGGCAAGGGAGGCTGCCTTGACAGACACACTGCTTATTGGGCTTCCTGGTTCGACACCCCCCCCCCCGCACGGTTGCAGCGAATCGGGGCGCGGAACGGGCGGAGGATCCCAAGCCTATGCGGGGCTGAACTCGCGGAGGTCCAGTGCGAGCCGCCGGGGGCCATGAGCAGGGTTTGGCGCGAGTGATCGCGAGTGGACATGGGGGGCGCAGCGCATGGTGGCGATCCTGTGGTTGCACGCGCAATCTGCGAGGAACCCTCGCGGGCAAGGGAGGCTGCCTTGACAGACACACTGCTTATTGGGCTTCCTGGTTCGACACCCCCCCCCCCCCCGCACGCCTGCAGCAGCAAAGCGGTTCCTTGCCTTTGCTCGCCAACGTTGAAGCCGGCCGAACGCCTTTTCTCTGCCACGGCCCAAGCTGCGGCGCGCCTTGTCGGCCAATGCTTGCTTGCCCCGGCCTGGAGCACCGCCCTGCTTCGTGATGCTGGGGCGGCGGCTGGCGGGCATGCTGCTGACTTCCGTTGAGGCTGGCAACGCCGGGCCAGTTGGGCCTGTAATGAGCACATTCCCGAAACACTTTTTGCCAACCTTTCGCCAGCGTCTCGTGCCTCGGATGACGTCACCGTTGCCAGCGCGCATGTCTGAGTCCTGTTGCTTCGTCGTGTGCGTCTGCCCCTGTCGCTTGAACCCGTGCGCATGCCGATGCCGTCGAAACTTCGACCCTCTGGGCGACCACCGAGCCATTTGTGCCACGGTGGGCGTCCTGCCCACCCGGCCAGCGAGCCCACGGCAGGTGGGCAGTGCAAGTCTCGATGTGCGTTTCGCCGACATGAACCTTTTATTTTTTGTTCCAGCGTAGCAGCGCTACGGTGAACCCCCCCACTCACCGGTGCAGGAAGCGACTCGGCCCGCCCGGCTCCGCAAGCCGAGGACATACGAGGACGTGGTCGAGGGCCGGCTGCTGGTGTGCAACCAGGAGGCGCCCAGCGCCGTGCCCCCAACAGCGTGTTGCACCGCGATCGATAACCTTGATGTTTCCGCGCACGACGCACGGCGCATTGAAGTTGTCTGCAATGGGCTCCGCCCAGTCGGACGTGACGGGGAGCGGCATGGCCGCTTTCCGGTTCCGAGTGTCGGATCGGAGCTTTCGCTGCTTCCTTGCTCGAGTTGCCTCCGGCCGCCGATCTGGGCGGGGCCTGAGCTGCACGAGCTCCTCGCGGAAACGTGCTAACAAGTTAGGCCAGTAGCGGTTGCACTTAGTCTGCACTGGGACCGAACCTCCTCTACTCGTACGACGGCGACGACCACCACCACCACGACGACGACTGCTACTACTGCTAGTCGCATGTGCTCGAACGAGATATGACATGCATCTGGAATCGGGGAACGAGATAAGGGCTCGCAGTAAGGATGCGCGTCCTTTACAATTGCAACCGTCTCAAAGCGCCTGGGCCCCCTGCACATACGTCCTACAGCATAGTTCACGCAACACGGCTAGGCATGCGACTGTGCACTGGTGCTTCGTGCCAGCGCGCGTCTGCTAAAAGATTTCTTTTTCGCACTTTTTTCCGTCTGCGAAAAAGTGGTCAGGTCGGTCGGCTATTGTCGCTACGAGCGGCGCCAGCCGCACAGTTCTGCAAAGCAGGCTCTGCCCTCCACCACTGAACTGACTACACTCTGGCGAGAGGGAGGTGCAGCAAAGAGGCGGCTGGCGGGCAGCGGGCCTATAAGGATGGCAGGCGCACTCGCAGCGCCATGCAGCGGGCGCAGAGGCAAACGAAGGAAGCTTGCGGCTTCAGGTGCCCAGAAGCCCCCAACTTCGATGCCAAACACTACCAGGCGGCACCGGCATGCCGTGCGGAGCTCTTGCCGGCATGGGAGCCGGCCCAGGTGTGCAATCAGGTATGCCGAAGCCTGGAAAAGGAAAGAAGCAACCGCCAGAGGAGACTCCCGGAAAAGATGGACTGAGCGGATCTACGAGGAGGATTGGCCAGAAACGCGCCAACATGCGCGAAGGAGAGGAACTGGAAGGATGCAAGCCACCGTTCACAAAGACATGGACGCACGAAGTTGGGAAGTTGCTGTATGGCATCGCCGTGCGAGGAATCCGGAAGAAGCATCGAACCTTGGTCGATGCACCCTGCAGGTAAGGGAAGACTTGACGTTGAAGGACATGAAGGCGAAAAGGGGAAAACGACTGCCATCTTTCTGTATGGAAGGGAAAGAAAACAGAAAGGAACAGAAAGAGAAAGAAGAAACAATTTGTACAGTTGTATGTATACATAAACATAATTTGCACACATGTATGTCTATTAATAAATCCATGTAAGCAAGCACATAATTATCATTGATATCTTTGGGTAACTATGAATATGTACCGCATGTACTGTGTTAACCATCTCGTTATAACTGCGGACCCTATCTCGTTCCCCAGTTAACGCCGGCAAAACCGGTATTACCATGTCCGCTTTGTACTCTTAACACAGTAAGACCAAATAGTTGCAGTCGCTCAGGTACGAGCCGAAAGACCTCCTTTTCGAAAAGGCAAAAAACGGTGTAAACCAAAACAAATCCACCCCAATGCGGGGGGTGGGACGAGCAGCGAGGACGTTAGCACCGCACCGCGAAACAGTAGTATTGCCAATATCGTTTAGACCCACCAGTCACCCACCCCCTCGAGCTCTAACGCCTCCCATAATAATGGAGGAACAGCAGCAGAAGCAGTGGCAAACAGAAAAGAAGCACAAGCAGCAAAGCAGGAGGCGGAACAAAGCAGGCGGCAGCATGCGGCGGCTGGCAGCATCATGCGACGTGCACACGAAACCTTTGCCGTCGCGATCGCGTGTTGATGCCGACCTTGCAACCTGCATCGACCCAGCAATAATTGCTGGGGCTCCCGTAGACTCGACGAGCATACGGCAGCAGCGGGTGCAGCTCAGGGTGGTGGAACAAAGCACCGAGCATCGCCTGCCGGGACACACGGTCAAAAGCGCCAACGGCATCAACGGAAAGGATCGTGGCTCGTGGTTCGATTTCGACGGCGGCGCGCAGGACGCGCGTCAACGCCTCGGTCCCAGCCCGCGTGCTGAGCCCGAACTGGTGCGGAAGGCAGGCATGTTGGAAAGGCTGCGCAAAGGCTTGGGCAAGTGTGCGGCCAACCAAGCGGTGGAGCACACCGACACCAACCACAAGGGCGCGGACGCCCCGGCTTCTGCGCAGCGACGAGTCGGCCGACCCGCAGCGAGGCCAAGGCAGCAGACGGGACATCTGCTTGCGCAAGGCGGGTGGCAGCACGATGCAGCAGGTGCGTATCGCAGTATGCAAAGGTGTTCATTTGTTGCTCCGGAAGGCCCTGCGGCGGCCCCGCCGGCGAGCTGACCGCAGGCACGCGACAAAGTACGGCAGCGGAAAAGGATATACGGCTCGGCGGGCTGGAAGCCGACAACATCCGGTGCTAGTGGCGCGTATGGGGCGGGGGCGGCGCTGCGGATCGCGGAGCTCGGCGAGCGTGTCATCCGTTCCAAAAGCGAGTGGCTGGGCAATGGGTGCACGACCTGCGGCCGAAACTTCACCGATGTGTACCAAAGAAGTGGCCCGCTGCGCGTGCCTCGAGGTGCTTGGATGGGACGCGAAATGGCGGGCCTGTGGAAAGCTGGTGAGTTGCCGCGTCTGTTGTTTGCTGCAGAAGGTCAGTCCAAGGGCAAGTTGTCCCCCAGCGGTGGTTGGCGCATACCGCGGCGCTGCGCCCCGTGCCAACGGGGCAGTTTGTGCCGTTGCTGCTGCCTCCTTTGGTCCTCTTCCTCCTCCCCTGCTTCTGCCTCCTCTGCTGCTTCTGCTGCCCTTCTGCCGGCTAGTCTCCCCGGCCGCTTGAGTATGGTGGGCGAGCGCCGCATGGGCAGCGCGCCACGTGGGGCAACTAGCCCGCCGCTGTTGCTCTCTGCCTCTGATAAACAGGAGGCGGGATGACCGCTGTTGCTTTACTCCAACGCCTCCTGGCAATGGCCTGCAGGCTGCGGGAGGCGGGAGCGGATGCGTCCATCCATGCTGGCCACTATGCTGCGAGCCCGCCGTAGGTCCGAAGGCGGGAGTGTGCATGAGGCGCACAAAAAAAAACGGCGCTCCGCGACCTGCAATGTGAGCTCCGTGCGGACCTCGGGGAGTGTGTGCTGGCCTACCTCGATGATGTCACCATCCTTGCCTCGCCCCAGCGTGTGTTGCATTTGGTCCGTCGTTTTGAGCATCACCTCGCCCAGCATACCCACTTGCGCCTCAACGTTGCCAAAACCGCCATCTGGAATGGAGCTGGCCTTGCTCCGGAGGGTCTCTCTGAGTTCTCGCCAGACGCCCGTTTTTGGTTCGGCGACCCGTCCCTGGACCCGTCCTTGCGAGGTCTTGTGCTTCTCGGTACCCCCTTTTGGCGGGCCAGGCTTCATTGCTAGGCACTTGCAGGCTGTCTCGGATCGGCATCAGGGCTTCCTCACGGCATTGCTCCGACTCGAAGACACCATAGACACATCGGGTGCCCGATCACTTCTGTCTTTTGTTTGGGTTCACTTGTGTCTTCTTTTGAGAGTGCAACGCCCTGGTGGCGTGTATTTCTCGGTAGTTTAGAGGTTTTCACACGAGTTTTCGCACCCAGAATTTTAAGCGTTGTGTTGCCTCATCCAGGCATTGCACCCTTGATTTTGAGTCTTGGGCATGTCACGAAGTAGGAGTTTGTTGGGGAAGAGGGAGGAGGTTTGCCATCCAGCATCTCCATTGAAGTTGAGGTGCGTAATCTGGCATATCATGTCAAAATCATTAAGAATCCATCACAACCCCTGGGTGTCTATCCGCATATGCATCTGACTTTAATGGATACGTGTTTATGGAAATGTGTATATTTACATGTGCATACGAATGTTGACCTGTAACTTATTGTTTATATCATGTCTTCAACTAGGGAATGAAATCGTGGCGTGGGCCGCAGCATAAATGCTAAAAGACTATATTGACAGGCAGACCGTCATCGATGTGTACAACCGCATCTGAAGCCGTGGCGAAAGGAATGTCTACACTCCTACACTTATAAAGTTCTGAGGGGTTTGCCACCTTTGAAAGAGTTTTTGGGTTTGCTACCCATCATCTACTATTGAAGCCTTTTGTTGAGACTGCAACATCTTTTAGTCTGCCTGTATTTTGGAAAACAGTCATCGATTTGAGGATCCAGTTGTGGTTCCGCCACTCATCGAACTTCTACGGGGGTTTGGCTCATTACATCCATGTGCGGCATTGCGTTTCAGCCGAATGTCTTCCAGTAGAGTTTGGATGCTCTGGACACACGTCATCCTTTTCGGTACTTAGGTTCGCTACACACTATATATCTTTCGTGGATAAGTGTAACCCGTGATATTTACTAAAGTGCTCAGACTCTGGTTTTTATTCTGGTGGTCTCCCAGCATCCCCTACTGTGATTTGCATTTCTGGCTGGGTGGGCCACACCTTTTCAGGATTAGCTTACGGTGTACTAGGGCATGTTAATCAGTTATTCTATTGAAGACCTGTTGTTCGCCATCATCCACCTACTTCCATGTAAATCCCAAAGATAATTACCCATTTCCGTGATGCACACAAAGTTATATGTGTGTGTGTATGTATACATAATGTGTCATCCACCCATAATATGCTTGCAAGGTTCCAATTTACATCGTGTGTGCAACTGCAGAGTGGCCTTGCGGTTACATACCCAGCTACTTGCATGTATATCACAAAAAACCTATGTATATATGCATATATATATATATAGATATATGCATATACATTCTTGGCGGGGCTCCGAAGCTGCTGCTTTCACAAGCACCGTGCATCTGACCGTCTTTTGCTTGCGCGCTTGCCCAGCTTGCTCAACCTCAAAAGAAAGGGCGGAGAGTGCGGCGAAGCCGCTCAGGCCGTATGAGTCCTCGTTTGAACTCACAGGCCGAAGGACTTTTAAAGAGTCCCACTCACTGTGGCGGAGGGGCGGTGGTGGCCGAAAACTTAAAGGGTCAGACGCTCTGCAGCCTGCTGCACTCCGCAAAGAATGCAAGTCATTCTTGGCGGGGCTCCGAAGCTGCTGCTTTCACAAGCACCGTGCATCTGACCGTCTTTTGCTTGCGCGCTTGCCCAGCTTGCTCAACCTCAAAAGAAAGGGCGGAGAGTGCGGCGAAGCCGCTCAGGCCGTATGAGTCCTCGTTTGAACTCACAGGCCGAAGGACTTTTAAAGAGTCCCACTCACTGTTCCCACTCTACCCTTCACGGGCGGGCGGGAGGGCCCAACGGTAGCAAACGCGGCGGCCTACCCCAAGCGGTGCCATGCAGCCAAGACTTCCTGAAAAACCAAACCCAAAGAAGAGACCCGGTGCCGAACCTTTTGAGAAAAGCGAACCATCACTTCAGTGGCTCCCAGTTCCTGAACATATGTCTCAAGCATGCGGAAGCTTTTCCAACGACCACGCCACTGTAGTCGCTGCAAATTTTCATCCCAGAGCCTGAAAAAGAAAGTAGCACCTCCCGGCCTTAGAGAAGACGGCAGAAAGGTCACCTTAGTCAGCACAACTTGTTGAAGAGCTCCGAAGCGAAGCTTGAAGGCCGCCCAAGAACCATTCCAGATCCGCCTCCACGGCGGCGTCGAGCCGATTGCGTCGGCTACCCATTGTGCCACACCGGGGTGATCCACCCGGATGTGTTGTTGCGAAGCTGCTCTGTGACGTGTCTTCGGATTGCCGATGCGGATGTAAAGCACGTTCTGGTCGAAGTGGTCGTCTGGCAAAGCTAAGTCTTGCCGTCGCAGCCCAATAATTTCGGCAGGCCTCAACAAAGCATAAAAGCCCAAGACCAAAGCCACTGCCATCCTCGGCCATCCCCATTGCAGAGCAGTAACCGCAAGAGCATGGAGTACCATTGCAGGCATCGGCGGGTGATGCTGCACCGGCTCCAGCTGCTCCCACGTTCGGATGAGGTTCCAAGGCCCTGCAAGCGAGGATCTCAGCCATCCAAACTGTTGTGTCACAGCGTTCAGTGTTTCTGCCGCAGCTCGGCGCGAACGATGATTGAGAAACATGAAAATCATATATTCTTCTAGCCATTCGGACAAAACGTCGACGTGCTGCCTGGCCAACTGGTCCAAGGAAAAACCCGGCACCTGAGGATGAAGCCAATCGCACAGCTGGTCCAGCAGGTTGACACGGATCTTGTGGGTCACATCGGTGACTCTTCCGCGGACCAGTTGCTCTCGGTCTCGCGCCCGTGTCGTAAGTGCCGGTCGAGGGGCCCAGGCTGGACACACGCAGCAGCATATGACCACCAAACAGCAACCAACGGTTGAGCGCCCTCGGTTGACTTTGCAAGCCATTCAGTGTGGCTCCCACGTCGGGCTCACCCCGCCTCAGCTTCCAAAACCATGGCGGCAAGGCAAGTCGAGGCCCCAAGGTGGGCCGAAAACGGCTCGGATAGTCGGCTCTAATGGACCAAGTTGGCAGGTGGGCCCCCGCCAAATACAAATTTTTGGCAAGAATCCAAGGCGCCTCGGCCCGCATGATCCGATTGAGACTTTGTGATGGCGATCGGCCTTTACCCAACGCGCCCAAATTAACCCGGCTATCTTGAAAAACCACAACCCTACGCCCCGTAGGAAGCCTCTTCATCAACGACCGCCGGGCTTTAGCTTCTTGCAAGTTGATATGTTCAACATGTTGAAAACGATACTGCATGAAAGTACGCCACTCCAGACCTTCAGAAAGTTGGACCGCCCAAAGAGCCGAGCTCTTATTCCTACGGCCGCAAGCAAGCCTTTCCTGCCTTTCAAGCAATTGCGTAGGCGAGGGAAGGGACGAATCACGATGAGCATCCGGATTATGTGACGAATCAAGATGAGTCGAATGATTATGTCTAACCCGCAACGGCCTATCAGGATCAGGACTCTGCGAGGTTATCTGCGTGTCAAATGAATCCCACGCGTCCTTGCAAACCCGGGCAACTGACTTGCAGAAGCTAGGGCTGTAAGCATTCGTGGAAATGGCAGTGGGCCCTTCCAGCCTCGAATGGCGATGACGATGATGACAACACTTGTTCAAGCTCGCAAGAGGCGCAAAGTTGCTCACCAGTCGAGTGCGCTTCTTGAACGGCTGACCAAACCTACACCAATCGAATATAACCTCAAATGACCCATGTTCTTTCAGGAAATCCCAACCGCTAAGGGCTCGCATTAATCCGAAAGCCGGCTGTTCGCCAGCAAAAGCAAGTCCCACACTGAGCTGAGTGATTGCAAGCAGCAACGCCTGAGCCGCATGCAGGTTTCCCAACAAAGTCTTCTCACCCAAAACCTCGAAGCCCCACGACTTCTGAAGGCTACGAAGCTTCGGGTTGCTCGTTACCGAAAAGGTGGCGCCAGGAGGAGACCACCACAGGAATTTCACCCTCCCAGAGCGCACAAGCCCAAGCAATCCCCAGAACACGCCCTGATCCCTCATGTCCCAACCCCGCTGCAAATCAACAGGCGGAAGGACACGAAAGCCATGTTCGCACCATGCGTGGCTGAGAATGCTGCTTCCCGAGTACACTTCAAGGAAGTCAAAAGAGCCCTCACCGACGTGGGGGGCTAAGGACGGCCTCCAGCTGTCCCGATCAAAGGCTTTCAAAAGGCCCTCAGCATGCACCGCAGCGGACGAATCCCCCTGCGCCAAACACTCACCCCTCAACGGGCCTTCAGCCTCTTCGGCATCCGAGCCCTCAACGAAGGTCTCAACTACGTCCTTATCCACGCCGCTTCCTTGCAGCGTGGAGGCCAGCTGAGACACCATGGGAATGTTATATCCCAGCTTATACCCCCGCCTCCACAGTTCACGAGAAACGTTTCTACCAACCCGAACAAAGCAAACCCCAGCCCCTGACGGCGAAGCATCAACACAATACAAGTTATCATCAGGAATCGCGCTAACATCATTCACACAAAGAGGGGAGGTGCAAGCCAGGACCGCAAGCTCATTACGAGCTGCTTTAGAGAGTCTAAAGACCCCCTCGTCGTCAGGACAATGTTCCTGAAAGACAGCATGCATGAAACTATACATTGGACGCCTGAACTGCAAGCAGAATCCCCATAGCCCGAGGATGCCCTCCAGGATGTTCTCATCCATGGCACCTGGTTTGACAGCCTCCATCGTCAACCTCGAAAGCGCGATCAATCGACCTCTCACCGGCCCCACCAAAGCTCTGCCACCCTCGACCTCTGCCCCCCAGGCCTTTGCGTGCAAAGCTCGTCGAACCATCTTCTTCGGATGAGCAGTCAGCTGAGCATGAGCATATGCCAATTCCGAAGCTGCGAATGATTCCTGATCCCGGCCCGGTTGTGCCAAGGTAGCCTTCAAGGATGGAAGCTTCCTGAGGAGTTGCACACCTAAGTGGTCGTCAATCATAATCCCTTCCACATAGCCACTCCTAGGATACGGCACCGGCTCCCTATACCGCAAAGTCTCTTCATCCCGCATAGACCCGAAAGCACGTAAGAGATTAACATGACTTTCCTGGGCGATGTCAACGGCTGCATGGTCCCCCATTCCGAGCCCTTTAAAGCAGCAGGCGACCGGCTCCCCTTCCGGGATTCGGCCTGCCTTCCGAGCTTCACGGAATGCCGACAAATGGGCCACCTCTTTGGCCCAAAATAAAGGGCCCACCGGAGAACTCCTAGCCCGCGCTTCCGACGCCTCATAAGCGTGATAAAAATCCTTAACATCATCAACAGAACAAACGCAGACATGATCATCCTCCAATGGGAGCTGGCACAGCTGAACCCCGTGTGGGAGGTCCTGAGAAGCGCCCGGAATGTGCTGTTCACGCAGGTTACGACGCTTACGGTGCAGGATTTGCCTATCCTTATCCAAGTCCTTAGCCACCGCAAAAATCTCGCACTTATCCTCCCTCCTAACCTCGGAACCAGCACAGATGAACAACCTCCCCAGCCTATCCCAGCGCTCAAGTACCTTCAAGAGCTCCTTTCGAGTAGCTGTGCCCTTACACCTCACAGGCTCGGGCATCTCAGATTCGGGCTTCAAATAAGCATCAGGGTCCTCATAAATCTTACGAAAAACTGGTGAAAGATAAGGCCGGGGGTCAAAGTTACGAACCTCTTCGGGTAAACTAAGACGCTCGGCCACTACAGGCAGGGCTTGCGTGGCTGTAAAGTTGCCGGTTCGCGTACGGAACACCCGACGCCCACAAGCATACGGTAGCTCATCACAGGCATTTAATTCGGACCTCAATCGGTCCAACCGACCGGCCGTAGCCGGCAATCTCAGGCCGCATCCAGAGCCATCAGACCCCAGGCGAACAACTGAACTAGCCAGGGACCCCAAAAAGCTAACTACACCCTGCTGTTCGGTAGTCAGCGGGACCCCTCTTCTCCCTCGCACCGGTGCGCTCTCAAGACCAAGAGCCTCATGACTAAGGGCACAAACCATAAAGTTGACCCACAACTCACAAGCTCTACGGACTCTCCATCTAGCGCAACGCCTGCGGGACCTCCTCAAGCCAGCAGGTTTCTGCACGACCCAAGGGTAAGGAGGCGGACACGGGAAAATCTCATTCGATTTACCCGGAGCGTTTGAGGCCTGTTCGGGCAAGTAAAAAGTACTTCTAAAATAACGGGCAAGCGGCAGATCCGCAACTTCCAAGTATCCACACCAACCTTCCAAGAAACCAAGGACGTCTGGTGAGGCATCGTCAGAAATCGCAGGTCCAGGGCCCGAATGCTTCAGTACACTGTGTTTTCTTGGTCGGCACTGTCCTTTCCGCTCCCTTTCGCCTTCGCCTTCGGTGTTGGAGCGACGAACTTCTTTTTCTGGAGCCACTCCTCCTCCTTCAACTCGTTGATAAGCGCGCCAATCCAGGTGCTTTCCGAGAGACGGCTGTACACATACTGCCGCCTCAATGCTCCCAGATCCTGCGTCGCCCAATGACCCCAAGGAGGCTCTTCCATCCCCGTGAGACGGGACGCAACCTGCCAATTCTCGTCGATCAGGAACTGCTCGAGGGCCGACATCATCCTCAACACCTGGAGTCGAGCCTGACGAGGCTTGTTTTCCAGGAGAAGTTTGTGGACATTGGCGAAGCCCTGGAGGCAATACCCAGCTGTCCTCGACTTGCCCACCGGGCAAGATCTTGCGAATTGAAGCGGCGCCGTCGGGGACATCTCTGCAGCATCCACTGCCTTGAGCATCCTGGCCTCCATCCTCTCCTGATAAGCCTCGGGGTGGTTTCGCATCGCATGGTTGAGGCGCTCCACCGCTTCTATGCCCCGGCCTCCCCGGCTCGAAGAAGACCAGGCGGTGTCCCGGTCGCCCTTGTCCGAGTCCGAGGAATCCCCCAGGTTCGGAAGTCCCGGCAGCCTTTTCGATTTCCTTGACCGGCCGCCCGTGACCATCTTGACCAAAGCCAACTTGAGCAGGTCGTCCATGGACGCCTGCTCCGGATCCAAGTCCTCGAGGACGGCCTTCACCAGCGGCTCCCGAGCTGTGTCTCGACCTCGACCCGGCTCGTCCGACAATCGCGGAGGCGGGCGTCCCACCTGATCTTGGACGGAGTCCACTAACTCCCGAGCCCGCGCCCTGGCCGGCTCCTGCCTGTCGTTCCCGACGCCTAACCCTCTCCTGGTAGGCACGGCAGGCTGATGACCAGGAGTTCCTGAAGTACGACCCTGATTTCCCGAACCTCCGGCACGACCCTCTAGAGCCTTGAACCTCGCATCCATCTGCTCTTGCATGACCCTGAGCTGTTCCAGGATGGCCCTCTGGTCCCCACCGCGCGGATGCTCCGCTTCCGCCTCCGCTGCAGTGAAGTACTCCTCCAGTCGAGCTTCGCCCGTCTCGATCCAACTGGCCACCAAGGAATCCAGCTCCTGAAAGCTCGGCAATACTGAAGGATCCGCCGTGAAACCCACATAGGACTTTCGGGTTCTTGGCGCCTTCCGTTCCAATTGTGACCGCACCCCCATGGCAAACTCCACGATCACAACCTCGATGATATGACCTTAGTAGTAGTAGCTTGAAGGTGAACGCCGCCAACCGACGACACCGAAGGAGAGGCCGGAGAACGCCGCGATCAAGAGCAAGAGCGCAGCGCACCCGACCTTAGATGGTGCTAGACAGCACTGCCATCGTGCCGGTCAGCCCAGATGGCTTTGACGACCTGCACGAGCCAAACCTGAGCACGGCGAGAAGCATGTCCTGAGTCAACAGTCCACCCCAGTCTCGACAGAAACGGAGAACTGGGTTTGCAAATGGAGCAAGGCCTCAGAGGGCATTGCCAGCAGATGTGATCCCAACTACCAAGAGCACCACATCCCCATATACAGCGGTCCGAAGACCCTGGGACATTCCAAGCAGGACTGGCAGCAGCAAGCAGGGCGACTGTACGAGCAGCAGGCTCAGAAAACAACCACTTACGAGTGGGCTCAAGAGCGACCTTACGGAAAAGAGGCCTCCAATCTGGCAGAGTATGCCACTCAGAAGTCTCATGTCTGTCAGACTGAAGAAAGCGGCCGAAGAGATGAGCCCTCCAACCCTCACGCAAAACATGAGCAGTCTTAGCGTGGGGCAGCCGTCCGATTCTGAGATCAAGGCGGTGGCCGGAGCTGTGCACAAGCACCCAAGGCCTAGTGACAGACCAGCCCTGATCAAGCAAAGAGCCCCGCAAGGTGTGAACCGGGTGTCCACGAGGCCCATTCCATCTCTGCACACTTCGGTCATCCGAGGCCGTGACTGCAGACAACAAGTGCCGAGTAGCAAGGAGCTCAAGGTGCGAGCACCCACCGAGGAGAATACCGCGAATGAACTTGTTGGCCAAGCGACATACGCCGTCACCTCGGCGTACTTGGGCCCACAGCTTCCAAGTCTCAGCCTGAGTAGGACGGCGACCGAACCATCCATAGCTAGCCTTGGGCATAGCATAGGTGGCAACCGCAGCGTGGTACTGCCTAAAAGGCAGCTGAGCAGTAGCCAGCAAGCGCAGCGTGCGCAAGGTCTTGCCCAGGCGCTCCTTTTCTTCCTCAGTAGAGGTTCTGCTCTTAGCGGCCGTGCAGACCCCCAGCACCTTAGCGTAAGGCTTGACGAACTCAGCAAGGCCGAAGTCTTCGGCAACCCTGGTTTTTGCCGCAGTGGCGGCCGCGACAACTACTTTCCTTTCGTTTTCAACTAGACCAACTTGGCTACTCCAACGGAACCATTCTCTCTTGGAGGCGACTATGGTTTCGGGCTTGGAAGCAACAACAGTACGGTCGTCGACAAAGACAGAGGTTTTAGCATCGCCACGGACATGCTCAGGGAGCCGTTGTTTGACGAGGTTAGACCCACAAGTGGCCCAAAGGGCAGTGACGAGAGGTCCAAGCGGGTCGCCCTGGGGGACTCCAACCTTAGTGTGTAGCGGCTGCTCACAACAGGTGCCAGACCACGAGATCCAGCGAACCTGATGGGTCCAAAGGTCACAGCATATGTCTGCCAACCCCTTGGGAAGGCCGAAGTCCTGCATGATACGTGTGGTAGCAACAGGGGACAGCGTATCAAAACATTTAGACCAATCCAAACTCAAAAGAAGCCCTTGAGTATGAAACTCTTCGAGGATGGAAGAAGCAACCGCGGGAACAGCTTGGCCGGCCCTAGCGCGGATCTCAGGCGGGAGGTTCAGTGAAACCCAAGTTTTCATGCCATCAGATTTCGTCCAAGTAGTGATCCACAATCTCCAGAAGGTGTTGAGAACACTAATGGGACGAGTGTCAGAAACCTTGAGCTTCCCTTCGAAAGCTTTACCAGGTTTAGGGAGACTAACCATTCTGATGTGATGCAAAGCCTCAGGGATCTTAGAGGCCTGATGCCACCTCATAGCAACCCTGCGAAAGGCATCAAGCATGTGAATGCTCAAGTGAGCAAGTTCGGAACCAGTCCAACCATCGGGCCCGCAAGAGCCTTTTTGGGCCCGAGCATGCCTGAGCAACTCCTGAGCGGAGGGGGGAGGTATGTCGACAGGTCTACACTGGGGCAGGCCCTGACGGAGCACAGCATACACTTCGTCCTCAGAAGGCTTGTGAGCGGAGTGCTTTTGCCAGAAACTCTCCCAGTAAGTTCGGACAAACGTGGCCCCTTGTTCCAACGACTCAGCAACGACTTCGCGTTCGTTGACAAGACTAGCAGGGGCAGGGTCCTCTTTAGAACGAAGCCACTTGCCAAGGGCCTTGGGGTCCTCGATCAGGTTGCGTTTCCAGCGAGAGATAGCAGCTCGTTTCTCTTCAAGCGTTTGCTTCTGAACCTCACTAGAAGTATTACGTATGAACAGCTCCAAGGTGCCCAAGTCAGCTTTCTGAATGGGTAAACGACGAAGCAGCTTAACGACCTGAGGGTCCTCCTGAGGCAAGCCAGACCGACGAAGCCTGGAGAGCTCGCAGGCTCTAGCGAGGGCTTTGCGCTTCTTTCGAAGCTGAAAGGAGGCTGTGTCAAGCTCAGGGCCACGGCTTGACCATTGCAGCCACAAGTGCTGGCCGGGCCGCCCTTTGTGGCCCTTAGCGGTTCGCAGTCGCAGGTCAAGGTCATTTGCGCTGTCAGCAGTAGCCTCCTGCTTAGCCCTTCGCAGGGCCTCGAGAAAAGCAGCCTGCAAAAGGCCCTGAAAGGACCACCACTCTTCGTCAGGGTGGACAGGCCCCGAAAGACTAGAGAGGAAGCTGGGGACCTCAGGATTGGCCTGCCAGGCCTCATCAAGAAGCTGTCTCCACCGTTTGGCAGTGACCCCAGAAGGTTTGGAAAAGTCAGGCGTAGTGCGGAGCATGCCTCTGCGAGACTCGCGACACCGCAGCTGGATGCTGGTGTGCAACGACACGTGGTCAGAAACACGAATTTGACCCGCACGCAAAGCTTGAACCTCGGCAGGCCGATTGACGAGGAAAAAATCGATTTCACGATTGCTATCCCAACGAGTGGAACGACCGAGCCTAAGGGCCTGAGCCCCAAAAAGCCCGGCGTGATCAATGATCGCGGAATCAGAAAACTCTTCGTTAAGATCACCACCGATGACCCACCTTTGAGCCGCGGCCGCAAGATCAGTCCTATTGTAGAGGGTGAGAAGCTCGCAGAGCTCGTCTTGAGGCAAGCCTTCGTACCCTGGGGGGGCGTACATGCTCCCGAAGTGGACCCCACCGACGGCGACAATCAAGAGCTGAGAGTGCTGGCGAGCATCGCTGAACACCAGCCGCTGAGACAGGCGCTTAGACGCGAACACGGCAACGCCACCACGGACAGTGGGGTTGCCCCACCCATCACGACTGGCGCCCCCTTTCTGGTAGTAAGCTTGGAAACCCCAACGTTGTGCCTTACGCTGAAAAGTACTCCATTGCGCATCAGACATGCAAAGCTCCTGCAGCAGAACAACGTCGTGAACGTCAGTAGAAAGCCACTCTTTGACAGCTGCGTAGGCACCAGAGGTGCCCCCTACGTTGCACGAGACCACTTTTGCAGACAAGGGTCGGATTGGCTCCTCAGTGACGACGACGTTATCACCCTGACCAGAGGGTGAAGCCTGAGTGGGTCCTGGGTGGGAGGCCTCAAATCGGACCCCGTTGTAGGCAGCGGTAAGCTGAGCCTTGGTAACAGTCTGAGTGACACGACAAACCTTGAGAGACCCAGCGCGGCCCTTAGGAGCAAACACTGGACGAGTCCGAGAGAAATTAGAGACTTTCCCTAGGCCAACGGACGAAGGACCAGGGTTACTGGCCTCACCAATCCTGCAAGAGCGCAGGCTAGCGGTGCTCTGAGCCTTAGTGTCAGGTTTAGGGGCCTTGAAAAACCGATTAGCATCTCGAACAGTGCAGTTCCAGGCCCTGCACATGATTTTCTTGACAGGCGAGGTCCTTTCGTGCCAGAAACGGCACTGCAGGGGGTGAGGGGCCTCAGAAGGTCCTCTGCACTCGATGAGCCTGCTGAGGTTATGCCGGATGAAGCGACACCGAAGGCAGCTGAGGACCTTAGTGGATTTAGAGGATTCAGCATGCTCCCCGAGATCGACGTAGCAGAGGACGTGCCCCTTAGCCTGCTCCTTAGACAAGATCGGTGCATTGGGCAAGCGGCCCTCGCAGTCAACATAACCAAAATAGCTGTCTGCCTGCTCAAACGAAACTTTCCAGGCGGCGAGGAGTGACTTCAAATCACAAGACCTGTGCTTGGCCCACCACGTGCGGCTAGACCCAGTAACAGGAACCGGCTTGCCGAGACACTTAACCCGGGTGAACGTGGTAATGGCATGGCCCCGAAGCCTGCACTTGGAGCAAGTCAAGTACCTGCCACGACCAGATCTGAGATCAGGAGCATCCAATCTGCGGACATCATGTCCCCCAAACTCCTTGGTGGAAGAACTACGATCGCACGCAGCTTTGAGTTTGTCAGAGATCTTGCTCCGTCCTTCTTTGAGGTATTGCACCTCCTTCCAATTATGCCAACGTTTGGCATACATCCGTTTGCGAGACATGCGGGGATGAACCGAGCTTCTATGAAGTTCAATGCTCGCAGTCTTGACATTGCGATCAAGTTTGGGGAGCCCAACTCGGCAGATCGGGCATTCCCAGTCTCGCTGGTCCTGAGGGATATTGGCAGAGGCAACTACTGGTTCAGGCTTTTGACGAAACAAGCAGTTAGGAGGCATTTTTTCACCCACATGCTTGACGCACCAGTGATTCCAAACCATCTCCCTAAGTTTGGCGCGACAAGGAGCCCGCAAAACGATGTCGCAGCTAGGACACGTCCACGGAGGGTTGTCACTACCAATAGGTCTAGTTCCAGGCCCCGACGAGGTACTCGGAGCAGTGGGCAAACGGGAGTCAGACTCGGGAGACTCACCTTCCTCAAGTTCATTAAGGTTAGCGATGTCACTGTGACTAGAGGCAGAGGGGCCCGTAGAAGGACGACAAGCACTGCCAAGACATCTGAAGCCTTTGCATTTCCCGATGATCCTAAGACGTTTAGGAGGACCATTAGGGCCAAGAAGAGCACTAAGGTTGGCCCGGTTCTTGTCTTCACCAGTGTGCTCCAAGCTTGTGGCCTTTAAAGGAGTAGAACAAGGGAGCGAAAGAGCAGCCTTGCGTTTCTGACCCTGAAGGACAGCCCGCGCAGAACCAGAACTACAGCCGGAAGCGCCCTTATGAAGAGGCACGGGATCCTCAGAAGAAGAACACCCAGGTTTGGGGCCTAAAACCAGGCCTCGAGAAGAGCCCTGCGAGAAAACAGAGCCTGAACCCCCAGGACAGGAAGGAGTAGCCGAAGGAAGAGACGAGGGCTGGCAACGCTTGGGGGTGCTGCCAGGGAGGGAAAGAGCACGACGTGGGGTGCTTGCGGAGACTGACAAAGCCTCAGAGAGAGCGCCAGCCCCTCTAAGCTTGTCAGTACCCGTGTACTCAGTGCGCCACAGCCAAGACTCCGGCACAGCGACAGCAGGATCTGCCGGAACCAAGGCACGGTAATGACGATCCCTGAGGGCGAGTACGATGGGTCGCTGCTTTTTGGCAGCCTGAGCAGTGTCATTAGCCCAGAAGGGCGCATACACTGACCTCAACCAAGTGCCGCAGCTGCTATTGAAGGCCCATACGACTATAGGTGAGCCAAGTCTTTCGGCAAGAGATCTCAACTGAAGCTCATCAATCCACACTTCGCGCTTGGGCGCGAGTTTTAAGTAGGAGTCGAAATCACCTGGAGCCTCGTGACCACCCCACACATCAGGGCATTCGTCAGGGTCCGGGGAAAAGCTCTCCTCAAACTTCTTTTTATGCTTACTCATGTGTGTGACGGCAAGGAGCCGCAGTGTTGAAGCTTGAAGCTTGAGATCTTCATCAGTTAAAGCCGGTTTGCCTTGGTTGACTTGCAGTGCAGTGGCTGTGGCACGGTAGCCACAGTCGCCAGTTCCGCCCGCTTCCTGCAGAAGCCACGGCCCCAGGTCCTGAAGGAGTGTCTCATCGGGTGTGAACTTCCTGGCAGCAGCAACATGCTTGGCAGGTTTACTCTTTTCTTTCTTGGGCGATCTGGATCTAGCTCTCGTCTCAGCTTTAGCCGTAGTAGCCCCAGTAGCTCGCAAGGTCTCGGAAGCGCTTTCCTCGTCGTCATCCGAAAGGTCGATTTGCGTAGGTTGAATGCTAGCAGACCTATTAGGGGGCCGGTCAATCCACTTCTTTTTGGGAGGTTGGACCTTGACGCTCTCAACAGGCTTCTTTTTACGGTGAGGCTCCTCAGCGATAGTGAGGTATGAGTCGACATCGGAGTACGACCACGAGGGGCCTTGGGAACCTTCAGGAGGCAGGGCCTTGACAACCCACTCGGGAGTATTGTTTTTTGACCAGCTACGTCTACGAGCAAGAACCTCAACTTCAGTCCAGTTGGCCGATTCGAAGAATTCGGCAACGTCCTCCTGCGACCAAGCACGGGCCGCACCGTGGAGAATGTAGTGTCTCGGCCTGGGACCTTGGAAGCATTGCCCTCCGACCACTCCAAGATCAGCACGTTTGGACTGGCGCAAAACGAGAGGACATCCCTGCGCCTCAGCAGAGGCACTAGCAACCCGAAAGTATTGCTCATCATCGACGTCCTGATCAAGCGGCATCCAGGCGACCGGGCTTTTCATCTCACCTTTCGAGACGAGAATCGAAAAGAGGCCCCTCTTTCCACTGAGCGAAGCGGCTTTGCGACCCAGAGCCAGCGGAACCCTCAAGTGACCTGAAAGGCATGGGCCTCTGGGAAGATGCAACGTCTCCCATGTGCCTCCCGTCAGCTCATTGACCTTGCATCCCAGCATGCTAGCCCAAGCTGAGATAACGGTAACCGGTGTGTCCTGAGTGGAAGAGCCGAGGAAGATCTGTCTGTACTGTCTCGGCGCAAGCAGTCGCAGAGTAGTCATCTCGACTTTTGGTTTGACCTTGATAGCAACTGTCAAAGGCGGTTTGGGCTCGGGGCCCGGAGTCGCCGTGAGTTGGCGGACCCGGACTTGAACCCTTTCAGGTTTAGGGGAGTCCTTAAAGGGCCTAAACCAGACAGCCACAGAGGGCCCGGAGCCCTGTGCCTGAGTCACTTCAGCAAAAGAGAGAGATTCGCTGATTTCGAAAGCATCAACAAGGTTGAGAAGGCTTTCGAAGCAGGTGGAACTGCGACTGACAACGAGGTTGCCAGGGAGTTTCGCTCCTTCTTCCAAGGCCTTTTGAATCTGAGGGACCGTAGTCAGCACGATTTCAGAGTTCCATTCGGAAGGTTCGATGCGGAGAGCATACTTGCTACTCTTCGAAGGAGCGTTGACCTTGGGGAGCTCAGGGAACTGTTGGGGGTCAACTTTGCGCTTCTTATTAGGCCCTCCTTCGGAAGCCTCCTTGGGTGGAGGGCCCGCACAGGAGCCAGTCTGCCTCCGAGGAGGCTGAGAGACGGGAGCGGACGCCCAAGTGGCCGGTTCAACGGCCTGGTCACCTGAGGCGTAGAGACCCTCGTCCGTGTAGCTCACACCTTGGTAGTGGGGATCAGCCCACCAAGAGGTCCAAGCTTCGGGATCCCACCATCCCGTTTCAGGGTCTTGACCCTGCCAAGAGGAGGAAGTGATGCAGGCTGGTTCCCACCACTTCCAGTTGTAGTCGCTGTCTTGGCTGTCCTCAGACCACTCGCCCCAGTAGCTATGTGCTGCCTGAGCACTCTGCCACTGTCGTACCCCGCGGCGGGGCTGTTGAGGCCACCAAGCAGCGTCACTGGCAGCCTGACGTTTATCAAGCACGAGAAGCACCGATTGAACGATGGCTTCCAGTGCTTTCTGGTTGAGGCCCGTGTCCTTAAGTTGTGTTTTCTTTCTCCTGGCCGCAGCCAAACCTCCAGGGCCTGGGTGCGAGGCCTCTCCTACTCGCGTGCCACAAAACGGGTCGAAGAACAACGCGGAGTACCACACCCAGACGGCCTCCCAAACCCTGGTGTACCACTTGCACTCAGAGGTCGGGACCACGGAAGGAGGCCAAGGCGCAAGCTGTGTTTCAGCGTCGAGTGCTTCAGGGGCCTGCTCACAGCCCAGCTTACGGCCCGAGCCACCTGTGCGGCCCTGAAGCTTCCACTTCAAACGTTCAAGTTGCAAAAGACGAGTCCTAATTCTACATCTGAGCCTGGCACCTCTAAGGCGAACACCAGCGGCAAATCTGCAGCTAAGGATGACGCGTCTGCTAAGCGGAGCGCTCCGCTGTGTAGCAGCTCGTTCTTTTCTTCTCGCAACAGTTTTCTTGTACTGTCTGAGGCGCATACGGAGCCGAAGCCTCGACCTCTGAGGACGACGCTTACCCCGGCTCTTATGCACCAAACTTGAGGTCCGACTGCGCACGGCCCTCTTGCCACCAACCAAAGCTAAGGCAAGGCCCAGCTCAGCAAGAAGCTTTACAAAAGAAAGACCAAAACGTGACCTCCCATGACTTACGCAAGTGAAGCAAGCTTGGTCTGAAAGAAACCGTCCGAAGGCCGACGGCACCTTCTTCGAAAACCCTATGGGTAAGCCCACAGGAAAGGAACTGGAACAGGGGCCCGACTGAGGAGTTTTATTAATGAAGTTGGGTAAGCCCACAACATGTTGAAAACGTTCCCAGGGACAAAAGCTGCTCGCCAGCGCCGCACTCGACTTCGCTTCCCAGCCATGGCAAGACGTGGCAGGGAGCAAAGGGAAGCCCGAAGGGCAGTGGTTTAGTGCATCCAAGGCGCAAGAGCTGTTTGCACGAAGTGGATATCCCACTCCGCACGACAAGTTCACCACTAAGATAAACCAGTAGAGAGGCTTACCCAACCAACCCGAGGTATGGGAAAAGCTAAAACTAGGAGTATTAATCACTCTTTTAGTGTGCATCTTTCTTTGCAATCTGAATTCAGTCAGCCCGAGGGCCTGTTGGTAGCTCTGAGCTATCTTGGCATCTTGTGTGTAGGGCGCAAAGGCCTCTCCATCGTCCTCCTTGGGATCTTGAAGTTGTTTCTTGACAGGGTCAACTTTGACCTCTTTGCTTGATTCTTGCTTTTGTTCTTGCTTCTTCACATTGTCACCACAGTGATAACTAGACATCTTTCGCTCCCTCACAAGAGGGCCCGCTGCCACCGAGGAGTTAATCCAGGAGGTAGATGTCAAGCAGCCGATGATATGATATGACCTTCCTCGGAGTCGTCTTCCTGTGAATTCACAGTCTGCACCATGTGGGGTCCGACCAAACCATCCGCCGGACCTTCCAAAGCCTCCTCGAGCATCTCCTCCGAGATGGCCTTTCTGGGAACTGCAAGGATGATTCCCTGAGGGCAGGTTCGCATAGGGATCGCAAGGAAGAGGCTGTCTTCCCATCTTAACAACAGAAGGTCGACGTCCTCGCCCTCCGAATTGGCTACCTTCAAGCTTAACACTCCTCTTTCGGTAATTGGCATCCTCCTCCCAACAGGTAGGCTTCAGCCTCCACCAAGGAAGCAAATCCACGGGAGTATACTCCGCTACGCCACGAAGAGTGACGATCTGGAGCCCGCTTACCGCAGGCGACCTTGACAATCTTATAGAAAGTGGATAGTGATCGGGTAACCCGAGGCCAGTGCCCGTTGCTGTCGTACAGCACAACGTACACCGTGGAAGACAACGGAAAAGAGTCCCGAGATTCAAGGAAATCCCCGTTGAGAGCAGCGGCCGAGTCCCGCTGACCCCACTCAAAGGCTCTCTCAATCCGTTTCTCAGGGGTCCAGATCCCCACCGTTGAAAGGCGAGACCTCCTAATGAGATACAAAGGCACAGGACCGGGAGAAGGAATAAGCTCCAGCGGAGCAGATGTCTCCGTAAGGGAGACAGCTTCCACAACGATCCACTCCTGATACTCGTCGTCTCTACGTTCAGTAGGAGACGAGCCCCGGCTCATCCACGGTATGCAGCCAACCGGTTCCGAGCCGCCCTCTGGGGAGCGATCTGAACCACCTCGGGGTCCTGGCCTTCCAGGACCGAGACCAGGAGCCTGACGAGCCACCGGCGGCAATGAGCTGAAAGTATCAAGCCTATCACAAGGCCACCGCAGCAGAATCCAATCCAGAAAATGACTAGACACAGAAGGATCAATTCAGCCGCACGTGGAGAGCTATGACACCAGGCTCCGCCCAACACGGTCAGGGAGTGTGTAAGCAGGTCCCTGAGCAGTCGAGCCGAAAACTTAAAGGGTCAGACGCTCTGCAGCCTGCTGCACTCCGCAAAGAATGCAAGTCATGTGTGTGCGCTTGCATGGGCTTCCAAAGTTCACGAACTTGTATACGTGCATATGTATATATATATATATATACATGTATATGTAAATGTATATATGTACAGAAAGGGGGACGAGCTTCCACACAGATTTGAAATTCCGCATCCTGTACCCACCATGCCCATGCGGGGTTTGGGATAGGAGCCTGAGGCCCTCCATTTTCCTTTGAGTGCATGGCTGCCTAAATGCCTCATTGTTGCATACACATATGTTCGCATATTTTCAGAAATATTGCACATGTTTCCGTGATACTTATGTATGTACGTATATACCCGTGTATGTACATATGTATTAAGCATATATGTATGTGTGCATAAGGATTGGAAAAGCATGAACATGGAAACAGCATGAGCATGTGTGTATGTACATGCGTGGGGGATTGATCTCGACTTGGTTGCTGCTCTCCCCACCAGAGCTGTAATGAATGTAGGTGTGGCTGGCTAGCACTCTCCACAGACTGGACCCTGTCTCTCCCTCTTACTCCCACACGTGCAATCCTATGCAGGCAGAACCGGCGGCCGTTCCTTTTGCACTCACTGCCGGCGGCGGTTCGTCTGTGCAACGGGATAGCTCTGATTGCTCAGGATAGAAGACACATATAGCACTTAGCTATGGGCATTGACTTGAGCCAAACGTTGCGTTGGCGGTCACATAGAAAGGTAAAGACGAGGGATGCGTAGCATGCCCCCTAGAGTCGAGGGACGCGTAGCGTGCCCCCTTCTCTTGCACTTTACACGGTCTTGCTCACAGCTCTTATAGTGACACCTTAGAACTTGACAAGGCATCGCAGTCCGTTCGCACCCCCCATGAGTTGCGTCTCCGACGCTGCTCACCCGGAAGATGGCACGATAGGACAGAAGAAAATTCCGCCGCAACATTGACATTGAAAATCAGAGCTTTGTATCCCAATTAGAAACGTTGTGACACTCATCTACGTCAGTAACGATCCCCTGAAATGACAAACGAATCAGGCGTCACCGAAGAAAGAAGCATTCGCGATGGCATTCCACGGGCGAAGCTCAGAGGTCACGAACTGATAGGCGAGGAAGATCAGGCGTTGTCTCGCCACCATCTTCGCGTTGACGTAGGATCGCGTTCCCAGGGCCGGAGGTTCTCCTCTGGATATGGGTTCCTTGGCTTTCCCTTGTCCTTGCCTTTGTTTCGGCCTTTGGCGGCGATGTAGTCGTGGTAGGAATTGGTGTTCCAGCCACCATGTTGCTCGCCTCCGGTTCTTCCACGCCCTTTTGAAGGTCCCTTGGATGAAGAAGCGCTTTCACGTTCCTCCGTAGTGACAGGCGTGTCCAGGATGGAAGTACCACCTGGAGGAAGATAGTCAGCGGCCGAAATGTGGTGTAGGGCTTCCGTACGCCTTGTCGTCGGGTTTTGCTGTCTCTCAGTCTTGGATCTGTTCAATCTGTCCATGAAATGCGCAGGCATCTGTACACTGTGGTCCACCAGCAAAGCGATGGTCTGGACTGACTGATCAGAATGAGTCAGCAGAATACCGACGGGGTCGATGTACAAGAAGTCCACCGGTCCAGTTGGCGTTGGTCGTAGCACTGAGAACTGTTGGTGTCCCGTCACCATTGGGATCACCTCGCATAGGACGTTCAGGCAGCAAAAGTGCATTGCCTTTACATCTTCATCCCTGTCGCTCTTCAAGTAAGTAGTAGGGCTGAAGTTGTCCCTGCCAATTCCCATCATGTTGGCTCCACGTACAAGTAAAGAAAGCATCTGATTCGTCCGGAAGCGCTTCAAGGTGTAAGTCCCGTTGGGATCATACTGTTTGAGGTTCTCAGGTTCCTTCGCAAAGCGAATGATCTCCTCATCAGTCACGTCCCTGCTGACACCTGTTTCCTTATCCACTGCTGCCAAAGATCCCCACTTTCCAAGCACATCATAGCGTTGGCCAAGTGCGAAACTTTCCCTCATCTGAAACAACGGCATAGTCGCCCACTTTGCGAATCCTGACCAAGCTTTGTAGATGGATCTGCATACCACGTATGCCATGTACGACAGAGCGGTCATGTTCGCGTCAATGCAATGGGCATTTCGCTTTCCAGAATAGTAGGATGGCTGCATGGCGGTACGTGCAAGTTGTAGCTCAGGATCGATGTTCAAAGACTGGCCGGTAAGGAAGACGGGACGACGTTCCTGTGCGATTGCTTCTGGAACTGCGTCATCAAAGTCCTCTTCAGGCTCAACGTCCATTTCTTCATCAGGTTCCTGTTCTGGATCGTCTTCCGCGACGACAGATGGTTCTGGGATTTCTTCAGGTTCCGCAACGGTCTCTACCTCCATGGCTTCCTGCTCCTCTTCGGGCGCCTCAGGCACTGCGGCTGCTGCGGCTTCCATTGTCTGAGCAATGAAGTCACTGGGGATCTCCGTAGGAGTATCCCGTTGTGGAGAACCTTGGTAATATCCGCTTGAAATGAACTGTGACCAGCAAGACGTGCATCGGGAGAAACATGCTGGAACAATGTTGTAGCATGCCGGGCATACCCTCATTCTCCTTCCATCCTCGTCTCTGCGTAGGTCTTCGGGTCGCCAATTCTTGATGACAAACTTGATTCCCTTGTCCATGTAGTGATGCCGAACCGTGTTCTCCCTGTGGGACTCCAGGACAGTCGTGAGGTCACGAATGATCTGCTCCTTGCTTGTGTCGTGGGGTCCAGGAGGCATCTCGCAAAGCAATTCCATGATCTTGCTTGGCGTTCGGTATCTCTCGAACTCGGGAAGCAACGGTGATGCATTGTAGTCCAACACCAGCTCTTTCTCCAACCTTTCATCGTAGATCTTTTCCACCAGAGCGAAAGAGTGTGTATCTCGAGGATCAGGGACGCAAAACCATACCTCCTTGACGAAATGGAAAGGTATCGTTCGACCAACGATCATGATGCCGCTGTCTGTGATACGTCCATCCTCTCGTGCAAGATCTTGCGATGGGACATGAAGAACCGCCAATGGCATATGCTTGGCGTCTCGTCCGTGTACTCGCATCTTGGTCGTTGCGTTCCGGTGATCGAACGGCGCAAACACCCCCCAATAGCTGTGGAGTCTGCCGCCTTGGTTGCCTCGGAATTGGCGCCTATGGTCGAAGTCCCCGTCGGGGTCCTCCGAACCAGGCATGATGCCTTGCGTGACAATGGAATCCAAGTTGCGGCATGCCGTAGCGTGGAACGCACCTCCAAGACGTTGCAAGAGGGTCATAGATGGAGATATTGCGAACCTGTTCTTGTCCAACTGAAGCAAGTTGTTCTGGGGATCTGAATGCGCAGAGTGACCACTCGTAGCCCGAACTGCCCATGGCTTCACCCAGCCGTTGCATAGGTTCAGGTACCTCTGGCCATGCCGGCAATGGTCGTTGCTCTGGATCTCCGCGATCTGGTCCCGAACTGATACCAACATGTTCGAACCTGCTGATCCAAGAACTTCCGTGCCGGGGTCCTTCACTCTCACACCCAGGAACTGCAACCGAATCTTGGCCTTGTTGCGTTTCGTGGCTGCAATCATGTTCCCCTGGAACAATAGCTGAAGTCTTTCATTGTACACTCTCTTCTTCTGTTGGTCATCGGTCCTTGAGACCCCTTCGGTGATGCGTCTGCTTTCATGGGTCCATAGTGGCTCATGCCTCACCAAGTCTTCGATCAGCACCCACCCTCCTTCATCACATTTGATGACACTGTTGAATGCCACCTGGCACCTGTTGTCAAGCCATTCCGAGCCTGGGCGCCTGGCGATTCTGTGGCGCAAGTCAGACTGGATGCATGATAGCGCCCAATCCGCATTCAACCTGCGCTGACGGGTGATGTTGCGAAGGACAACTTCGTTCACGATGTCCCACCGATTGTTGATGAAGCTTGCACCCTTGGTTGGGATCAGGTCGAGAATTCCGCACCGGATTGGCCTTCCGCCGCCGATGGATTCATAGCCTGGATTGGTGTAGCTGTTAGTGTTCTCGTCGTACACATAGCTAGGACGGTCTCCCCGTTGGGGTAGGCGTCGGTCGCGATGGTCCGAAAGCTGCTCAATGATGTCCACCACTCGCTGGCTATTCTCTGGTCCCGATTCCTGCAGTGGTACGCCACAAGCATCATGTAGGCCCCGACGGTTCTCCACATCCGTGCAGAGATTGTGTTTGTTCTCATAACGGATCAAGACCACATCACCCCGTACGGCTTCGCCTCCGCGTCGCGGTCGGGCTTTGGCCTTGGGTCGTCGGTCCGAGGATGCAACACTCACATGATCTGTGGTGTCGACGTCCATTGGTTCAGCCTCTTGTGAAGGTACTCGACGTGGATATCGAAGAAGACTTTCCTTGATGATCTGGACGCTTCGAAGTACCAGGTCCCGAGTTGCAGCGTTCTCTG
The DNA here is from genome assembly GCA_905221615.1 of Symbiodinium sp. CCMP2592. Classification (NCBI taxonomy): domain Eukaryota; class Dinophyceae; order Suessiales; family Symbiodiniaceae; genus Symbiodinium; species Symbiodinium sp. CCMP2592. The sequence goes on along the minus strand of CAJNDT010001219.1, from coordinate 764 downwards.
TGCAATTTGACAGAGTGTGTAGGTCACTGCCACAAGCAACACAAAATGTGATGCGATCGCTTCCGACTGACATCTCGCCCTGAGCGAGTACGCCAACATAGTCCTGAAGCTGCGTGACAACTCCTTCACGAATTGCATGCCTGGGATCAGGGCCTTCTGCACTTTGCTCTTCTTCGGGTTGTGCATCCACATCCACATCTTGTGCAGGTATTGGTGGAGCAACTGAGAACCCTGGATCGTCCGTGACGTTGTCAGCGGCCTGTGTCTCGTCGGTTCTCGTAATCTCTACAGGGTAGATATCACCATCGACGATCACTGTGAAATCAATCACGAGGTCAGCGGACATGTTGTTGACGATCTCAGCGATTGCTTCATTCTTCTTGGGCGGTGTCCTTTTGCGCGGGGAGTCAACCGTGATCAGCTCGATGGCTTCGGCCGACGCGTAGCGGAAGAATGACCTTTCGATTCCTCTCGCGCACGCATTTGCTCCCTCAAGGCCACCCCAATTCGGAAAATGACTTGGGTGTCTCATGGCAATCGTAAGAAGCCCGAGCGCCAGCTCCAATGTGTCACCCAGGAGCTCTTCCTTGGGCAAGACTGACCCTCGGTAGCATTCTTGGCGCTCCTCTGGAGTCAAAAGCATCCTCATGAAACCAGCATAAGCGCAGTTCCCGGCGTCGTAGTAGCAGATGTGCATGTCTTGCCTTCGGAGTCGTATCCTCTGTCCCACGCCAACTGTTTGGCCTTTCCCCATGCCGCGTACT
>CAJNDT010001218.1:0-73198 GCA_905221615.1 Symbiodinium sp. CCMP2592 | reverse complement strand
ATTGATCCATAGTCGCAAAGTGCGAGCATAGGAAAGTACCGACGATACGGGTTGTCGCCTTCCATGTATCCGGGTTTCGATATTCCTCGCATCGGATACAGTCGCCTGACCTGGTGTCCACGGTCCAACACTGCGAGCATTGCTTCGTACATAAGGTAGTTGAGCTGGTTGAACTTGCACTGCTTCTTCCAGTGTCCACTGCGCCAGCAAAGCGAGCACAAATTGCGGTTCGGGGGAAGCGATCCATATATCGTCCGTCCCCGCGATGTCTCCGTTGGCTCGATGTCCAAACGTCCTTTTCCCGCTGGGTGCATACTCCAGGCTTCAAGTCCTCCATTTCGTCCAGCTCCTTTACATTCCCTCCTTGAGGGGATGAGTCGTACGCTGAACTTTTCCAGTTCCCGGTTGGTATCCTCCAGGTCTTGTTCTCCCGACAACTGCCATGGGAACTCGTACAGAGGCTGCGTCTCTCCGTTGCGGTCACCAAATCCTCGCATCACCAGTCCATACAAGAGCTTATCCAACTCTTCTGTCCACTCCTTGGTGAATGGCGGCTTGCATCCCGGGAGGAATTCTTCTCCAGCACGCAACTGAAGTCCAATCCTCCTCGTAGATCCGCTCTGTCCATTCCTTTCCGGGAGTTTCTTCCGGTGGCTGCCTCTTACCTCTTCCAGACTTTCTTTTATCCCCAAGCTTCTTCTCTTTATCCTCTTCAGTACTCTTGGGGTCTCTGGAGTCTGGAAGCTTCGGCATCTTCTTCGGTCGTGGTTCTTGAACACGGGTAGTCGACTCGTAGATTCCTGCCAAAAGCTCCTGGAGGGATTTCTCCTCTCCCTACCACACCGCTGACTTGATTGCTCGTCCCATAGCTGTTTGGAGTCTTTCTGAGGAAAGCAAAAACTCCTGTTGTGCTTTCTCAAGGGATCTACATCTTCCGAGCCATTCCTTCTCCGCGTTACGGAAAGTCTCCGCTTGCTCATTCTTCCTTCCGCCCAAACGGTCCACAACTTCGCGAGCTTTGTTACGGTACCATTCTTCCGCCGAGTCCAGTGCTGCTTCAGGTACCTTGGGCTTTGCTTGCTGTTTGTTAGCTTCCTGAAGTGCTTTAGCCATCCGCTCAGATTCTTCCACTGCACGAAGGCGTTTGGTTTCCTCCTCCAGTGCTCGTTGCTTTTCCTTCGTCTCAGCTTCCAAGATCCGCTTTTGCTCTTCCAGATCTGCAAGCTTTCTCTTCCGAGACTCTGCCTCAGCCTTCTTATCCTCTTCTTCCTTGAGAGCTTCGAGTCGTTCTGTCTCTTGATCCTTTCCTGGGGGATCATAGAAAGATCTGGGCTTGAAGTCCCGATTGTTCTGCAACATCTGGCTGTAGAGACTACGAAGGGGGGCCTGATACTTCCTGTCCAAGGCAAACCGTTTAAACTCTTTCTCAAGCAACGTAACATTCTCAATCGATCCTGCCAGTTCGATAGCTTCTTCCAACTTACCTCGGACACCTTCAGAACCTTGTTCTTCTGCAGGTGCTTCTTCCAGCTTCCTCTTTGCTTTCTCGGACTTCCTGATCCTCTTGGCCTCTTTCCGGGCACTCCTCTTTTCTTTCTTCTTCTCTTCTCGAGTCTTTCCGGTAGTTGCTGGAGTCCGTGCTGGTGTAGCACCTTCCTCCGTAGGCTTGACTCTTTCCGGGGTACGCAGCTTCTCCAAGACTTCTTGCCTCCGGCTTGCTGCTGATTCCTGCATCTCCTGCAGATCCTGAATCCGATCCGCCATGGTACCTTCCTGCGTAGGTTCCACATTTGGTCTTCCAACTGGTGGAAGGGGAAGGATTTCGGTGTACCTTGTGTTCTTTGCTCCGTCTGGTACAATTCCTTCCGACATCTGGGAAACAAAGACTCCCATACACAGGTTTCCTTATCCTCTTCGAGGGGATACAGCTGTGGTCGAATACTGAGGTGAGACATGTTCATCCGCATGCAACTTGTTTCTTGCACACTTCCCTGGCTCAGCAAGATACTCATACAAAATCCAAGCATCATACGCAAGAGGTCCTTGTACATCTTCTCCGCGATCACCGTCATGGCAAATACAAGGTTTCTACTTTTCCCGTTTCCAGGTATCCTTGACTTCTTCCTCCGGTTCCAATCCGGGTTTCCAAGGTTTACTTCTTCCCACGGGTTTCCTGGATCTTCAGGCTCTCTTGCTCCGCTACCAAGTTAAACTGTAAAACCCTGAGCGGTCACGCTTTTCCTGCTTGAGTCAAAAGGCGCTGCAAGTAAATATACCGTAGCCTGGGCTCACCAAAGGTGTGGGGGCGTTCCTATGTACAGAGTTTAACATGAAGGCATAGGGCAGGGACCGACTGCTTGCTCATATTGCGGGGGTTGCCCTTTTCCGTGGCACCGAAGTGCCAATAGCGGAGCACCCCCGTATCGGCTGAAAACCACTCGGGGAGTGGTGGGCAGGGCGGGAGGTCGACGGGCTCGCCGGAAGGCTCAGACTCCTGCTCCTGGCTAGGCCCCGGCTGAGAAGGCTGATCCTCAGTGGGTCCTGGCTCGACCGTGTAAAAGTGGGACTCGACGTCGATCTCCACGGCTGCATTTGGAGGCTCACTGCCATAGAAATTAATCCACGCGCGGGAGTCCCAGATCACGGCTAGTCCAAAAGGCTTGGGTGGTCGGTAAGGGCCAGGGTATGTAGGCTTGTGGTCGGATGCAAGGAACTCCGGCTCGAAGAAGACCCCTTCCCTGGTCTGGCCATGCAAGGCTGAGTGTGGGGCCTGGTCGGAACTGCTGGAAGCTGGCTCTGGGGAAGGCTGTGGGCTGGGTGTGGCAGTGGCAACTTTCGGGATGGGCAGTGCTTGGCTGGTTTCCTGCGCCGTCTGTGGCTCCGAGGCCTTGGGTTTGGGCGGCGGGGATTGCTGCACTTGTGGCATGGCTTTGGTCGTCGGATCTGCCGACTGGGCCTTGGCTGACTCGGGCAGAAAGGTTTGCTGCGCCGGCTTCCAATTCTGTGGGACTTTCGGGGGCGCTTCTGCTGCGGCGGCTTCTCCGAGGGCTGCGGCTGGGAAGGCTTGGAAGCAGGTGGGGTCTTCGTGGGAGGCGGAATGGCTCCAGAAGGCACGGCCTTAATCGGCGGGGGCTCCGCTTTTGGCGTGAGGCATGGGGGAATTGTCGGGCTGGCTGGGCGGCGCATTGGGGTAAGACGGGAAAAAGCTGGCCGGAGGGCTGAGCGGAAACCTGTCGGCTCCTCGGGATCAAAGAAAAGCAGAGGAAAAGGCTGCTGGTGTGTGGCTGCTGTGACGACGGCCGTCATGTCGATGAGCTGCTCCTCCATAGGGAGGTATTCTCCGTCGGCCTCAATGGGCTGCTCTGTGACTGCAGCTGCTTCGGCTTCGGCTGCAGGTACTGAAGGCTGTGAAGGCTGAGCCGCTTCGGTCTGGGAAGGCTGGGCCGTGTCGGCTTCATCAAGGTCTTCCACGTCCTGAGGCGGGACGTAGTCAAAACAAGCTGGAATAGGGCCTGTGTAACATCCATCTTGGGCATGATAGAAGGCTTCCTGGTTCTGGTAGACAAGAAGGCTATGGAGGAACTATCGCAAGGCCGAGCATCATCCTGTACGGCTGTGTCGGCTGCCGTCTGCGCCGAGGCAGAATGCAAGGCTTTGAGCTTGGCTAACTCATCTGGGGCCAACGTCTTCAGCCAGTCGGCGAAGGCATCGTGGTCGGACGCCATGGCTGAGGCTGACGCTGAAGCTCCCATAGGCGCTGTGAACGAAAATGCTCTGGGGGTGTCCACGCGCGTCGCACAGGAAAACAGACTGCTATGTGGGGCACTTGCACGCAGGAGTCCTGTGAGCTTGGAGCGGCTGGAGGGCATGTGACCTGGCCCAGGGCATGGAGAGCAACAATGCCTGTGAAGGAAAAACCCGGCCTGAGGTAGGCGGGACCTGAGCAGGACTAGGATGGCGAAACCCCCATGAAAATGCAAACGCCTAAGCTGCAGAGCCTTTTTGGCAAGGCATGCAAGGCGGGCTGCAAAGGCTAAGCTTCTGGGTCTTTTTCGGAGTCCAGCAAGGCTGAGGGTCCCTGATACTGGCAAGCATCAACGGCTGCCTCCGTAAAATAGACGGCTATAGTAGGGAAGGCTTGCTGAAGTGTCAAGAGCAACCCGGCTACCCTGGCGTAAGTCTGGTCCAAACGGATCCTGACGGCGTCTATCTTGGCACTGATGAAGACCCAGGGCGAAAGAAGGCAGCGAAGGCGTGGCTGTTCATGGGCTCGGCGGCTGTGGTGCCACAAGGCTTGCTGTGCGCCACGGCGGTCGGCTTCTAAAATGCCGATACGAGCTTCCAGAGATCGAAGGCGTTCCGAAAGAGACTGCACTGTCGGTTCATCAGTGGGCTCTTGGCTAAAGTCCTGGGTAGAAGGCTGTGGCTGCAAAGCATCGTAGGCGGAGCTGGTATCAGGGTCGAAGGCTAGGGGACCAGACAGGCCCGCATTCATACGGCCCATGGCTGAGAGGTTGGTCATATTGGCAGTCGGCTGGCCCTGATTCCATTGGAGGGGAAAGGGCTATTGGCATAGGAAGCGGGGCTGCTGGTGCCCCCTCATGATGTCTCAGCCGAAAGAGCTACATAGGCAAGCTGCGGCTGGCTGCTTGCAAGGCAGGCAGGGCCCGGGCTGAGGGCGGGTCGAAGATCATGTAGATCCTGAAAAGTCTGCTGAGTCGGGCTGACCGTCGATTGAAGAGGCGCTGAAGGCAGGTGATGCAGAGGGCGGGGCCGAGGGCTGGTAACCTGAAGACAGGAAGGGCTGTTTGATTTGAAAGCATGAAGGACAACGAAGACCTGCCCTGACTAGCATCTTAGCGCAGGCTAGAATCGGCTTAGGAGGCTGAGGTGCTGGCCGAGGTTCGAAGAAACCTGGGGTGGCAGCACGAAGGAGAAGGGCCAACTGCAGGAAAGGGCTCATGGACGGCTTAAGGAACCGGCTGGGCTTAACTGGCTTGCGAGTAGGCTTGTGCTGACTGAGGCTGCAACGGCCGGCACGGTGAAGATGCCTGAGAGAGAGCAAAGCATAGGCTCCCATGTGCTGAACTCGCAAAGGACCGACCGGCTGAGCGCCCGGGATGTAAGGCAAAAGTGCCGTGTCACCCTCGGGCCTTGGATATGCGTTCTGCTACATAGTCGTGGCAAGCCTTATTCAGAAGGCACAAGGCAGCAACTTCCTGGCGAGAGCTTGCGAAAAGAAGTAAATTGGCACAAGGCGCAACTCCGAAGAGAAGGCCCTCAAGGCTCCAGCCAAGAAAAGGCTCACGGAGGTCCTTGGTAGGGAACCAAAGCACCTTGTAGAGAGGCGGCTGTCGGAGCCAAAGGAGCGGTACCTTAAAAGGACTCCAAGGCGGCGGATGGCGATACCGCAATCCTGGCACAGCTGAGTCAAGGCTTGAGTCCTGCGAACTCGCTGGGCTAGCCATATGCTGCCTGACCCCTGGCTGGCTGCATCCGAGGCCTGAGGGGAAAGGGCGAAACGCTCGAAATATGCTGGGGCTTTGGTATCCTCCCCCCAAAGGCAAATAAGCAGGCTGTGGCTGGGGCGGAGACGCCGGCTGAGCAAAGGCTGGCTGAGCGGAAGCCCGGGAGGCTCTCGGGGAAAGCTCTTATTTCCCAACGAAACTTCCGTTTGCGCGCGTAACGGGAAACCCTTAACCGCGCTGCAGTTAAACCCTGTGCAAGCACTCTCTTTTTTTCTCCTAGCGGACATGGGGGGTCAGTTCGGGCCCGATCTTCGGGCACTGAAACGAAGGATGCCGCTGGCATCTGTCTGAAAAGAACGACCGCTGGTCGCAGGTAAGGCGAACGACTGGTTCACCCCCCTCCTGCCCCCTACCAGGGGTGTCTCAGTACTTCTGGAGACAAAGGTGAAACTTTCTTCGACCCACAGGGTCGCTGCAGTCTACTACTAGCTACTCTGCGTTGTTGACGGCCTACGGCCTATGTACAGCAAAGCACGCTGTGCTGAAGATGAGATCTCTGCTAGAGATAGAACAAGGAGCGCTGCTCCGGCAGCTCTGCTGCCACAAGCGTGGTCCCAGACCCCGCATACTATACAGGGTGTGGTGGGTGGGATAAAAACTTTTGGATCACAGATCCACTTCAAGCCGAAAGCTGCACGGCAAAGTTTGTCTAGTGTTCACAACACACAAGTGAAAACACTGTTTTCCTTTTACGACAAAACTTTGTCTACACTTTCGGCGGGAAATAAAACCCATTCACGCACGCATGATGGAAGCTTATTTCCCAACGAAACTTCCGTTTGCGCGCGTAACGGGAAACCCTTAACCGCGCTGCAGTTAAACCCTGTGCAAGCACTCTCTTTTTTTCTCCTAGCGGACATGGGGGGTCAGTTCGGGCCCGATCTTCGGGCACTGAAACGAAGGATGCCGCTGGCATCTGTCTGAAAAGAACGACCGCTGGTCGCAGGTAAGGCGAACGACTGGTTCACCCCCCTTCAAGGCACTCGAAGCCTTACTCACCCCCCATCTAGTCCGCGCCGAGTGACAAGGCCAACAGCACTGCGTTGGGAGGAAGGAATTAGCGCTCTGCGCCAAGTTTCTCAGTCTCTTCCCACCAGTCTCTGCTGGGGCCATCAGTAATGTTGCTGACGGTGGGCACGCGGAAGAAAGCAGCCCTGCACTGCAGGGACTCCTCCACGTCGACTGCCTGCGATACTATCGCGGCGCCTGCCGCCTTCCTTGTGAAGGCTTTGTGTAGGGATGTACGCGCTGCGTCATTGTCAATCCACACGAACAGGTCACTGCCTGCTATGTGCTTCGCCCACAACTGTAGGCTCAGCAAGTATGGCAGCAGCTCGCACTCGAAACGAGCTGTTGCTTCTGAGCTCTAGCGACCCACTGGGTCGCTACGTGGCGGCTAATATGTAGCCCCCAGGGTGCTTGCGATTCCCTTGCCTATGGGCACTGCTCCAAGGCCGCACTTGGGGAACAGACGTGGGGATTCACACGACGTTTATGCCTGCAAAAGAGCAAGGGAGAGGGCCCTTAGCAACCCGCAGTGGCCCTTACGGACTCGCAGCGGGCTGTACAACAAAAAATCGGCCATTTGCAGGCAATTTAAGGACTAAAAGTACCTGCTCGCACTGTGAGACAGGTGCTGGAGAAAGGAGTCTGCACTTGTGCCTCCCAGAGCTGAGAAGCGGCGGCTGCTGCACTGCAGCAGCGGGCACGAACGGGTGATACAAGCCCCTTCGTTGCGCGTTGCGCGGCAGAGCAGCGCACTGCGTTTGATGTGCAATGTTCTTCCCCCAGTCTCGGTTGGGGCCAGCAGTGCAAGTAACATCAGGCTCTGGGGCCTTGTGCGCGCACTGCGCGGCGCTGTCTTAAAGCAACACAGAAGCTCGTCATTACTAACGCGAGCCCACAGAAAAGCAGCGGGCAGGGGGCCCTTAGCAGCTCGCAGGGGCCCTTAGGGACTCGCAGCGGGTCCTTGCACCAAAAGGTTCGCCATTTACGAGCAAATTTAGGCTTGAAACCACCTGCCCGCACTGTGAGTCAGGTGCGGTAGAAAACAGTTTCCACCGGAGCCTTCCAAAGCTCAGCACGCTTCAACTGAGGCTGAGCAGATAGGGTGGAACACGAGCTGCGGTTTCTGCCAGATTGCTCCCAGCAGTTTTACAACTGCCTCACTGAGGCAATTCAGCAAGGAAAGCACCTAAAGCCTCACTGAGGTCAGTCGATGCACCGCCCTGGTAAGTAACAGATCTCCGGGGCACTGCCCTGGCGTATGGAGTGAAAGCGTTACTTTCACTGCTGTTCGCGCGCCAGTCGCGCCGCCAAAGGCGCAGTTGAACCAGTGCTGCAGACACTGCAGGGCACGGCGCGGACTCCGCGCAAGAGTCCCAAGCGGCGTGGTTGGCAGCACTGCTGTGCGCAGGGCTAGGCAGGGCACTGCAGGGCGCATGCTGCCGCCAAGAAAACCGCATGGTTGGCCACTGGGCTCTCGCTGTGGGGCCCTTAGAGACTCGCAGCGGGCCGTTAGGGACTCGCAGTTGACCCTGGGACAGGAAAGTCAGCAAAACGCGACCATTTGAAGTGCAATTTAAGCAGCACCTCGCGCGACGGCGCTACAGGGCAGGCCTACTAGGCCTGGGGCCTGGCGGCCTGCAAGGTTTCAGGAGTCACTTGTGGGCGCTCCTTTTGCCAGGCAGACAGAACAAGAGGCCTACTAGGCCTGAGTCTGTTATACCAGAAAATTGTGAGCTGCAAGGCCATAGGGACACCAGTGAAGACCTCTCTGCCAGTGATGACCACGCGCCGACTGGGCAGACATAAGGAGAATCCTACTAGGTTTGGGGCCAGTTGCCTTTGAAGCTGGGAGCCTACAAGGCCACAGAAGTCTCCTGTCATCACTTTCACTGACGATTCACATCGCGATGACACAACAACAAGCCAGCGAGGCTTGGGGCTACTAGGCCTGACGTAGAATAACGTGCCTACCAGGCACGTTAACGAGAGCCGACTAGGCCTCGCGCCAGTAGGCCTTGGCAACATCTGCCTCTGACGATCGTATGCCGACTCGGCGCGTGAGACCTACGAAGCTTAATGAGGCCGCTGGGGGGCCTAAAGGCCGCGGGCCTGCGAGGTTGCAAGAGTCTCCTCTCTGTTACCGGTGACGAGACACAACACAAGCCTGCTGGGCTAGAGGCCAGCAGGCCTGCTTGAAAACAACCTGCCTACCGGGCACACAAGCGGGAAGCCGACCCAGGCCGGCAAGCCTTGGCGACTTCTGCCCCTGACAATTGAATGCCTCGCCCCAGACATTCATCTCAACCGGAGGTAGGCGAACCGAAACCACGACCGTCTCTGACAGTTGGTCTGGGCCGGGGGCCACTGGCCCCGCAGGACTCCCGCTGGAAGAAGCCCCTGTGAGCAACGCCTCTGCTAAGGCACCTGCTTGCGGTGCGGTCGGTACTGCCGGAAAGACCCTGGGCGAGACTTCCCGAACCGCTTCGAAGCCGAGAGGCGGGCCTGGGGCCGACTGGGCCACTGGGGATGCCCCACGCAGACTAAGCGAAGCAGATGCAAGACCAAAGCTTACTAAGCCGGATAATTGGAGCCAGCGCGAACAGAGCCTACCAGGCGCGAAAACTGTAAACCTACTAGGTCACAAAGACAGCTATCGGCCCTTTTCCTGCACGGACGAACACGTGCCTATCAAAGGGAAAGAAAAACAGGGCCTATTGGTGCCCACCGTAAAGGCAGCTTAAACAGAGCCTACTAGGTCTGGAAACTGTGAGCCTACAAGGTCACAGAGTCAGCTGTTTTCCGCCACTGGCGCGTGCCTACGAGGCAGATGCAGAAACAGAGGCTACTAAGCCGGATGATGTGAACCCACTGTGAAGACAGCGCGAGCAGAGCCTGCTAGGCCTGAAAACTGTGAACCTAAAAGGTCACAGAGTCAGTTGTTCTCCGCTACTGCTAGCCTCTAAGGCTAGGACCGTCAGCTATGTTGCTGTCGGCGGGGACTCGAAAGAAGGCCGCTCTGCACTGCAAAGTTTCCTCCATGTCCACTGCCTGTTGATACTATCACGGCCTTGTGTAGAGACGAGCGCGCTGCGACGTCTATCACTGACAGCTGCATGCCTCGTCCAAGACATTCCTTGTCCCAGACCTCACCTAGACCGCTCCCGGTCCAGGGTGGGCGAGCCGAAACCAAGACCGTCTCTGACGGTTGGTTTGGGCTGGGAACCACGGGCTCCGCACGACTTCCACTGGAAGAAGCCCCTGTGAGCAAGGCATCTGCTGGAGCAGCTGCTTGCGGTGTGGCCGGCACTGCTGGCACGAGCTTGGGCGAAAGCTCCAGGCGGGGCTGGGGCCGACTGGGCCACTGGAGCTGCCCCACGGCAAACGGAGTTTCTGTGCTGAGTGCGGCGCGTGGTCTACTAGACCGGGGGCAGGTTTCCAGCGGGCTGCCACTGGCAGGGATTTGGGCCAGGCCGTGTCTAGCGCCAAGCCGTGTTCGGCGAGAACAAGTCCGTTAATAGAAGACTGCCTGCGCCGGCCGGCCTCTGGCACGGGGCCTGGGAAGAAGCAAGAGCCAATGGCCTTGGCTTCTACACGAGAGCGCTCACGCGAGGAACGCAAGCGGTCCCCAGAACGAAGACCAACAGAGGCAGCGCAATGCGCACACCAGAGGAGTGCACTGGGTTCACTGCAGTTTCCGCAAAGTGGCAGGCAAGAACGCACTGCGCTCGGCCTGCTGTTTGTTCCCAGTGGGCTCTGGGGCTGTCTTACTAAGGCAATTTTTTAATTGCAGTAATTAATTAACCACCAAATTGCGGGCAGCAACGCGCTTCACTGAGCGTGCTGTTTGTTTTCCCAGTAGCCTCTCGGGCTGCCTTACCGAGGCAAGTTTCCACCGTAGCAACCGCAAGCTGGCAGGTAGCAACGCACTGCGCTGAACTTGCTGTTTGTACACAGTATTTACTGCTGCGGCCTTCCGAAAGCAACTTTGCATTGCCGCAACCGCAAAGTGGCAGGCAGCAACGCATCTAGCCTGCTGTTTGTTCCCAGTGTTCACTGGGTCTGCCTCACTGAGGCGATATGTCACTGTAGCAGCCACGTATTGGCAGGTAGGAACGCACTGCATTCTAATCTCTGGGACCGCCTTACTAAGGCAACTGTAATGTCGTGGCTTCACAACGACAAAGCAGCAGGCAGCGAGGCACTGCGGTTGCACTGCGCACTGCGCAGTACTAGCCGGTGCCGGATGACTGCCAGGGAACGCTGAGCACAGGGTACTAACTGCCACTGGCAGGAACCACCGGTAGAAGTGGCTACTGCCCACGGCAACCAGCAGAAAGCTAGAAGCCGTGATTTAACCCGCTGGCTGCCTTGCAGCGGCAGCCTTGTCGGGCTGTGGAGGCCTTCTGCACTGCAAACTTTGCAGTTGTCTCCAAGCACGCGTTCGCTGCAGTCCGCTTTGGCGAGTGCGCCAGACGAAGTGGCGCATGTAACTGCGTACACTGACGCGTTCGCGCAGCCTGTCTGAGATTGAAGGGCCCGCACAATTGCATCTTTGAGCATGCTGTAGTGCACCTGCACCAGATTCGCTGGCTCTGTTATCCTTAAACCAAAACTGAGCTCCGCGAAAACGTGTTTTAGTGGACAAAGGCCGCTCGCAGCAGACACTGTCTGCGAGTTTGTCTGCGTGCGTACGCACTGTGTGTGCGCTCTTGCAGTGCCTGCGTGAACGTGGTCGTCCTGTGGAGAGGCCGCCCGCGGCAGACGCTGTCTGCGGAGGTGTCTGCGGCGTCCGCACTGCGTGTGCGTCTTCCTGTTTCCAAGGCACTGTGCGGGACCACGGGGCTATGCGAGGGCCATTGGCTGGTTTACTTGAAACGAAACCAGGCATCTTATAGAGCATCTCAGGGCCGTGTGCAACACACACAGCTCGCAGAGCTGTCTGTGTGAGTCCGCGCTGTGAGTGCGCTCCCACGTTGAAAGGAACTGGCGGGATGAGGGAGCTATGTAAAAGCCACTGGCTCTCGTCTCTTGAAGCAAAAACTGAGATTCACGAAAGTGCGGCACGCGGACAGAGGCCGCTCGCAGCAGACACTGTCTGCGAGGCTGTCTGTGTGCATCTGAGGGCCCTTAGGGATTCGCAGCGGGCCCTTACACCAAAAAGTCGGCCATTCGCACACAATTTGAAGCCTAAAACTGCCTGCTCACACTGTGAGTCACGCGGTGAAATCGAATCTCTGCTGGTGCTGCTCAGAGCTGAGAAGCAACGGCTCCTGCGCTGCAGCCAAAGGTGCCACCTGCGTCTTGGAAGCACGCACAGGCACACGTCACGGACTCAGAGGGCGCGTAGCAAGAGAGTGGCCCATAGTATGGGTTGCGCATCACGGACGCGCGAGGACTTGCTTGCTGGAGCCCTCCGAGTCTGCAACTGTCATTATAGACACTGTCCAGTTAGAAAACCGGGCGTAGAGAGGCCGCAGACACTGTCCGAGCGCTGGGCTGGACCGGCGGTAGCCCAGGAAGCACACAGAGGCGAGTTTGCTTACGAGCAAGCATTTGCTTGGGGCGACGCGCCTCGTCAAGGCAGGGCATGAGGCACTGCAACTGCCAAGCCTGCTTGAGATGCCTGCGGTCCCGGGCACTGCCCTGGGATGACCAATAGGCCCACTCGTGCAGCAGTGGCACTGCCACAGGAACGCACGCTGTCTGCCCATCGACCCGAGAGTGCTTTGTGGGCACTGCCCTTAAAAATGGCTGCATGACCACTGCATCGCTTCCCTAGCAGGTTGAGCACTGCTCGAAACTGCTGGGGTGTGCCGCAGCGGCAGCAGGGCCTGGCGCGTACTCCACACAAAGACCCATGACCGACGTCAAGCGTGGCCTAACTGTTTGCTAAACAGTACGGAGCCCGCATGAAGGTCGCAGGCCTCAGGGCGCTGCCCTGAGGTTTAGGAGGCGAAGAAACGACAGCACTGCTGCCTGCTTGTCGACAGCCCTGCTGCACAAAACTGGAAGCCCCGCAACAGCAACAGCCGGACTCCGCACCAAGATCTTGACGGGCAACAGGCACCGCCATCACTGCTTACTCAACAGTGAGCAGCATGCATGAAGATCTCAAGCCATGAGGCACGCGACCTGCACTAAACCTGGCCGTTTGTTTACTAAACGGGAAGGAACGTGCATGAGGACCGCACGCTCCGCCTGCACTCCTCGGGGCGCTGCCCTGAGGTTTGACATGCGAGGCAGCAGCGGCACTGCTGCATGCTTGGCATTAGCGCGGCCGTACGTTTACGTTGCGTTGTAGGACAGCAGTGACCGCGGTGCTCGACGCGAACGCCGCACCAAAACAAACGATGCCACACTATTTGCGAAACGAAAAGAAACCACATCACATGCCTGTTTGCTGCTGGCCTGCAGCACGGCTGCATACGCAGGGTTGGCGCGAACTTCGCACCAAAATCCCGACCGGGACGAAGCATTGCCATAACTGTTTACCAAACCGAACGCCGCGCCAAAACCACGGCCGGCAACATCGTTGTCACACTGCTCACGAAACAGCAGGGAGCCGCGTGAACATTCCAAGCCTCGAGGCACTGCCCTGAGGTTTAGGATAGAGGCAACGGCAGCACTGCGACCTGTTTGCCTGTAGCACTGCTACATCCACAGGGCTTTGCGCGAACTTCGCACCAAAATCCCAACCGGGACGAAGCGTCGCAGCATTGTGGACCAAACAGTAGGAAGCATGCAAAAACACTTCCTGCTTGGGCAAGGCACTGCCCTGAGGATAAGTATGCCAGACATTAGCAGCGCTGCTGCATGCTGACACGTAACACGGCTACAAACCACGCTACACTCGAAAGTCTGAAAGCCTCAAACCTCAGGGCACTTTTTTCAGGCGTATGAGGCGAGGCATTAGCAGCACCGCTGCATGCGTGCCTGCAGCAGTGCGCTGCGAACAACATGCTTTGGGGGCCGACCCTGCAACAGCAACGGTCGCAGGGCCTAGCGCGGAGTTAACAACAAGACCCTGACGGACACCAAGCATTGACAAACTGTTTACTAAACAGCAAGAAGCAGGCGAAGGAGTGCAAGCCTCGATGCACTGCCCTGAGGTGTAGGATGCGCAGGCAAAACTGCCGCCTGCATGCCTGTAGCACTGCTACACGCACGGCTGCCTTGGGGGAAAACAAGAGCAGAGGTTCAGAGCTTATTGCGGACTCCGCACGAAAGCCTGGACCCACACCAAGCATTGGCAGACAGTGCACTAACCACCAAGAATCAAGCGGAGGGCCCTACTCCTCGACGCACTGCCCCGGGGTTTAGGAAGTGAGGCATCGGCAGCACTGCTGCCTGCCGAAGCTGCACTGAAGGACCTGCGGGAGCAGTCCGCGCCAAAACTTGACAGCATGGAGCATTCAGAACACAGTTTACTGAAAACTAAGAAGCCTGTAGGGCGGCCTCAGGCCTCGGGACACTGCCCCCCAGCTGACATCCAGCATATTTATGACTGCGAAAAGGAGATAACTTATCTCCTAATGTTGACATCCTCACGAACATCCACTTGAGCACACTGGAGGAATCGAGGGACAAGCGGCACTGCCGAGTCCGTGCTGGCGTCACTCACGAAGCGAATGGATACCAGCGACGCCAAGCTTTGGCCAAGGTGCCAATGCAAACTTTGCATTAAGGGCTCGGGCTCTGGGGCCTTGTGCGCGCACTGCACGGCACTGCCTTAAGGCAACACAGAAGCTCGTCATTACTAATGCGAGCCCACAGGAAAAGGCGGGCAGGGGGCCCTTAGCAACTGGCAGGGGCCCTTAGGGACACGCAGGGGCCCTTAGGGACTCGCAGCGGGTCCTCACACCAAAAAGCACACCATTTACGAGCACTTTAGGCTTGGAACTACAAAACTGCACTGTGAGTCAGACACGGCGGAAAACAGACCCCACCGAGGCCTCCCAGAGCTCATTCAACGGCGAAATCGGAGTGATCGTCACTGACGTCCTCCGCAACGACGCGGGTGGCACTGCTCACAACCCACAAGAGATAACTTACCTCTTCATTGCATACCTCTCGCAAGGCCTGCTCGAGGATATCTGGCAGACTGCGCTGCGAACAAAAAGCAAAGCGACACGGCACTGCCGAAGACGCCTCGGTGCATGCCGCTGGCCAAAGGGTTACTAACCCCAGTACTGCAAGGCTACAGTGCCAGTATGGACTCCGGTTGCACGTGCGCCCTGCGTTGTCCATGGCTCTGCCGGACAGTGATGCTAGGAGGTGGCATTGCACCGGGACCGACGACGTACGTGGAGGCTGCAGCAGCCGCTGGCCCTGCGCTTTCCCACTGGCAGGCCGAGGCTGCGTTTTCCTGTGTTTACTCCCTTCGCTGAGGGTGCGAACAAAGCTACCCGTGCCATTGTCTTTACCATCCTTGTGGTAGGCGTAGCCACTGGCCTCCATTTTCTTTCTGACGCGCCCTTCTCAGGCAAGGACGTGCTTAAGCCTCGACTGTAACTTGGCGTGTCATCTTCCTCCCCACTGGGGGGGCCAAGCACACGCAGCGCTGCTTGTGCGTGCTTGCAGCACTGCCACAGGCACAAGCCAGCAGGTGCACCCAACAAGAGAAGAATGCATGACCACCTGGAGCCTTGGGGTGCAGACGTGAGGCCTAGGATGCCAGGCATCGGCCGCACTGCTGCCTGCCTGCTCGCAGCACTTTCTCGTGCAGAACCTGCACGCAAAACCTCCAACGGCGCTGCCGCAGAAGTGGCAATGGGCAGCCACAATACTGTTGACACAATTGTCTAACCAGCAGATGCCTGCAAGGCGGAAACCTCTGGGCACTGCCCTGGGGTTTAGGACGCGAGGCGTATGCAGTGCTGCTGCCTGCGTGCCTGCAGTACTAAACGGATGAACCTGAAGCCTCGGGGCACTGACCTGAGGCTAAGGACGCAAGGTAGCGGCATCACTGCTGCCTGCCTCCTCGCAGCACTGCTGCATGCATAAGCTGCACTGCAGAACCACCAACAGCGCGGCTGCAGGGACACTGTCACAAAGCAGCAGATGCCGGGAAGGGGGCTTCAGACCTCGGGGCACTGCCCTGGGCGTTGGGATGCGAGGCGTAGGCAGTGCCGCTGCCTGCCGGCCTGCAGCACCAAAAACATGAACCTGGAGCCTCGGGACACTGACCCGAGGTTTATAATGCTATGCATCGGCAGCACTGCTGCCTGGTTACTTGCAGCACTGCTGCATGCAGAAGCTGAACTGCAGAACCACCAATAGCACTGCTGCAAGGACGCTGTTTACAGCGGGGCACTGCCCTGGGGTTTAGGATGCGAGGCGTAGGCGGCGCTGCTGCCTTCCCGCCTGCAGCATGAAAACCAAAACCTGTAGCCTCGGGGCACTGACCGGAAGTTTTGACACTAGGCCTCGGCAGCACTGCTACCGGGTTACTCGCAGCACGGCCGCACGCAGAAGCTGCACTGCAGAACCACCCTGTTAACTGAACAGCCGATGCCTGCAAGGAGGCCACGAACCCCGGGGCACTGCCTCGAGGTTGAGGATGCGAGGCTTAGGCAGTGCTGCTGCCTGCCAGCCTGCCTGCAGAACGAAAAACATGAACCTGAAGCCTCAGGGCACTGACCTAAGGCGTATGATACTAGGCATCGGCAGCACTGCTGCCTGGTTACGTGCAGCACTGCTGCTTGCAGAAGCCGAACTGCAGAACCACCAACAGTGCCGCTGCAGAGCGACACCGAGCAGCACAACACCGCTTACTAAACAGTGAGCAAACCGCATGAGGGTCCCAAGCTTCGGGGCACTGCCCTGAAGTTTCGGATGAAAGGCATGGGCAGCACTGCTGCCTGCCTGCCAGTAGCGCTGCTACGGCACCGTCCATGGCACTACAGAAACTACCAGCCCGACAGAGGGGCTACTAGCCCAGCACTAATCTACCAGAAAATCACTTTGGATCAAAGGGGCTATTAGCCCACCGCTACTCTACCAGAAAATCACTTTGGATCAAAGGGGCTACTAGCCCGCCGCTACTCTACTAGAAGATCACTTTAGATCAAAGGGACTACTAGCCCACCAGCACAAGAGATAAAAACTTTTGGATCACAGATCCACTTCAAGCCGAAAGCTGCACGGCAAAGTTTGTCTAGTGTTCACAACACACAAGTGAAAACGCTGTTTTCCTTTTACGACAAAACTTTGTCTACACTTTCGGCGCGAAATAAAACCCATTCACGCACGCATGATGGAAGCAGAGTCCGGCTCTGCAGGCCGGGGCCCGAGCCAGGCGGAGCCTGAAACCTCGGGAGGCATCTAAGGGAGAGGCAGCGGACCTGGGTCAGTCAGAAATATCTAAGTGCGAGACAATGTGCTCATGTGTTTCCTGAGAAAGCAGGGCCAAAGGCAACCAAGAAGGCCCACCTGCAAATAACAGGATGCGCGGCCCGACGGTACCTGAGAGCAAAAGGTCCTGCAGGCAAGGGCTGTGAGGCTGTCCCATGAAACCTGGAAGTGGCAAGGCGTCTAGGAGGCCTGGCCAATGCCACTGATACGGCAAGATGCGCAGAGGCAGAAAATATGGGTCAGGCTGAGGAAAGTCCATGGCTGAGGGCCCGGCGGCTACCTGAGTGGCAAGAGAGCTCAAAAGAGCATCTCAACCATGAGCTGATGGCACTCATCATTTGCTAGAATTAAGGGGAGCCATTCATGAACTTCCAAGCAAA
The DNA here is from genome assembly GCA_905221615.1 of Symbiodinium sp. CCMP2592. Classification (NCBI taxonomy): domain Eukaryota; class Dinophyceae; order Suessiales; family Symbiodiniaceae; genus Symbiodinium; species Symbiodinium sp. CCMP2592. The sequence continues at coordinate 55,929 of CAJNDT010001218.1, read as the reverse complement.
TGAGAATGCGAGGGCAAACTGTCCAGGAAAAAAGGAATTCCTGGAGGCAGGGCTCCAAAGGCTGGCCCTTATGCGGCTGCAATGCAAAGCATTCTGTGAATGTAATCAGATACCAATTCCGGTCATGCAAGGCGAGTCTGGCTGGGGCAAAGGCAAAGTCCGGGGGACGAATCCACTGCGGAGGCAAAGGCGGAGGCCTGGGCGAGACCGGGGCTTGATCAAGCTCCCACTGAAACATGGCGAGGGGCACCACTATATGTGCCGGCAACATGGCTTCACTCTAAGGCAGAGGCAGGCAGGCTACAGGGCAGTAGCTACGGCTAGATCTCGCTTTTCGAGAAAACTCAAGTGCTAGAGCCAGTGCTGCGATGTGCTACAGATTTACATGCCTTCTAAAACATACGTGAACAAAAACACGAAACGTCGCTTCTACACCGATCATACCGCCCCAGTTGACCCAGTGAGCTTTCAAGCAAGAAAAACAGGCATCAACAAGAGCTCGGTGCCAAGGACACTTGTTTTTGGCTTCGGCGGGCTTCGTCGACATCTACAGCTGCACTCACTCCCTAACTAAATCACGAAAACACAAACATGTGCAAAAGAGATGAAACAAAGAAGCACAGACCGGGTTACGAAGTTAGACTGCGGCAAGTTGGCTTTGCCCACTCAAGCCGTTCAGTCTGATCAAACTACCTACGGCCAGGCTCAGCAGCCGATCCGGAACAGTAGAGGGTCGGCACCTTAGGCTATCCGGACGGGGGCAGCCATGTCCAAGCTCCGGCAGACGGAGCCGGGCGCGTCGTCGTGCGCGGTAAACTTAACCACTTAAAAACACCGCTAAAGGGTGGCATCAATCGCGCCGCTCCAGCTGCCACACCCCGTTTAGACCGCCCGCCAACCCCATTGGCGCACCTTTGTGAAGGCGTGGCGCCTGGAGCGGCGCACATCCTGACTTGGATGCCAAGCCAAAGGTGCGCCAATGGGGTTGGCGGGCGGTCTAAACGGGGTGTGGCAGCTGGAGCGGCACGGTTGATGCCACCCTTTAGCGGTGTTTTTAGGTGGTTAAGTTTACCGCGCACGACGACGCGCCCGGCCTTTGTGAAGGCGTGGCGCCTGGAGCGGCGCACATCCTGGCTTGGATGCCACGCCCTTGGCCAGGGACCAAAATCATCTGCTGGTTTGCCTTGGTTGCCGGCCCTCCTGACGCACAGCCAAGCTCTTGGCCAGACCTTCAAGTGCCAGCAATGAATCCTGGTCCTACAACCTTTGCCTCCCAGGTCAAGTCTCCCAGAAACACGTCTGCTGCTGTGACTGCGAGTCCAAACAGTCAACACTGCCTCAAAACCTTTGCCTGTCAGGTCAAGTCTCCCAGAACCACGTCAGCTACTTTGACTTTGGGTCCAGACAGTCAGCAACGCCTCAAAATCTTGGCCTCTCAGGTCAAGTCTCCCAAAACCACGTCTGCCACTTTGACTCAAACGGTCAACACCGCTTCAACCGTTTGCCTCCAAGGTCAAGTATCGCAGAACACGTCTGCTCGGTCAAGTCTCCCAGTTTTTTGGCGTCGGCGGCCGCAATGCTCGATCCCATTAAACAACACAAACCAAACAAACACACAAAGCGAAACTACATACAAGCTGCAGCGTGCGGATCTGAGCGACTTCGTCCGCCCAAGACAACCAGGTGCTCAAGTCAAGGCACCGGCCGCCGCTCCAGTCCCACCGGAACGGACAACCCTTGTGCCTTGCTTTTTAGCGAAGTCATGCACACCAAAGTCCAAAATCCAAAAAGGCAAAGTGGCAGAAGCCAGAGGCTTGGTGGGACATACGTATGACATCCCCTCTGTGGCTTTCGCCGCCTCTAAGAGCTGTATGCAGCGCAATTACCAACTGCTGTACCTGTTGCGGAAATCCACTTTCCGACCAGCACTGACATGCAGCACCAGATAGATGCTAACCGCCAGAGATACGGCCTCCGGGGGAGAACATATAACTTCGGAACTCAGGGTTAAACCTTGGTTCGAACTTCTCGAATCCAGGTTGAACCTGGAGTTTGAACTCTACGTTCAAACTCTGGGTTCGGAAACTCTATGTTCGAAACCGAAGTTAAAGGCGCAGTCACCCCCAAACGGGAGTTCCCGAACCCAGAGTTCGAACGTCCCGGAGGGGACACTTCCAGAACTCGAGGCCAACATGGAGTTCCTCCCCGGGGTTCCAACATGGAGTTCCCGAAGCCTGTTCCTACAGTCAGTCGAGTTCGTGCTCGAGGTGCGGCGGCTGGTGGCTCCGCGGCGCTTCGGCTACCTCTTCAAAAATATCAATATCCACGGCGGATGCCAAGCAGATCTCGGCGGCCCTGGGGACTCCATTGGGACCCCATTTGGAGTTGGCTGCCACATGAGTGCCAGATCCGGCTCGCACTGCCATCCTGGCCGGTAGTGAGCTGGCCCTGGTTCTTCCAGATGGACCGGCAGGCCAAAAGACGGCTCCGACAACAGCACCGGGCAGGGCGGCTCAACCGGAATTTCACAGAGCAACCCCTGGAGCCGGAGCCGCCTGAACCCTCACAATCCCCAGGGTTCAACCCAGAGTTGGAACTCTTTTGGCAAAGAAGAAGAGTTCCCGAACACGGAGTTTCCAAACCCCGGGTTCAAAACATAGAATAGAGTTTCCGAACCAAGAATTTTGACATAGACTTCCCGAACGCTGCCAATGACCAGTCACAAAACACAGAAAAAGATTCTCAATGAGGAGTCAAGAGGCTTCAGAAGGGGCATGAAGTCTCTTACGAGAATGCTAAAGCCACAAACAAATGAACCGCCCAACTCTGGGCTGGACTCCCCCCCAGAGTTCGAACGGAGTTCGAACACCAACAATCACCAAACAGAGAAGAAGCCACACAGAATTGCTTTGTGGTGGGTTTTGCGAAGAAAATTAACTGAGAGCACACTACAATGACAGAAACCACAAACTCAAACGCAAGCACAAACCAAAAAAAAAGAAGCCACACGAAATCGCCTAATAGGGGTTTTTGCGAAGAAAATAAAATGAGAACAAGAAGCAATGACTTTAGAGCCGCCAGAGTTCGAACCCTGGGTTCGGAAACTCAACGCTCGAACTCTGGGTTCGGGACTCTGTGTTCGAACCCTAGGTTGAAACTTTCGGGGCCGCAAGAGTTCAAACTGGGTTCGGAAACTCTATGCACTCTGAGTTGGAAACTGTATGTTCAAACTCTAGGCTTAAACTCTTCGCCACCGCTGTTTTCGTTTGTTGGTTTCTTTGTTGTTGCCACGACTGCGACTCTTTGAGCGACGCAAGCTGGCCGGTAGTTCTTTTTTGGAACGTCCCTTTTTATGGCCAAAACTCTCCCTCCAAAGGATGGATGTGTTGGACCGGCCTTCGTACACGGTTATGGCAGCAGCAAAGCTCCGCTTGCTCAGCTGACAGGCTCCGCTCGTTGTCCATTTTTTTTTGGCTTGACTTGGCCTCGTCGACTGCGGCTGTAGCACTCGGTCCCTCAAACAAGCGAAGCTAACACAAACTACAAACTACAAACTTCAAACTGGCAAAGCGGTGAAACAAAGAAGCGAAGCTCTACAAAGGCTGCGGCGCAGAAGCTTTGCCGGTGGTCGCCGTTTACCAACTACGGAGCCTCAGCGACCGGTTCAAAGCAACAAAGAACCGTCGCTCTGAGCTGCCCAAAACAACAGCCAAGACGAGCGTTCTAGTCTCGCCAGACAACAGACAGCCCCTGTTTTGTTCCGTCGCGATCGTGCACCAAAACCAAAAGTCCAAAGCCCATTGCACGCGTGAGCGGCTTCCAGAACACTTGCTGGTTCTCCCACCGCCAAAACGGCAATCGGAGAGCTGCCTTCTTCGCTCACCAAGTACACCTGCTGCTGTCTTTGTGGAATCGACGGGAAACGCACAATCGCCTCAACTCCACTGCTGCTCTCCTTCTAGTCGGTCAATGGCCTGCTTTCTTGGAAGCAGAGCACCTAGTGGAATGCACCATTGGAACTCCCTGCGCAGTCTGTCGTGTGTAAAGATGGGCGGAGCTCTCGACATTTTCTTGCAGGTTCTGAAAATGCCAGCGGCTCGGATGCCACTTTGCTATCGGCATGCCTGTCCGAGCTCACACGCTGCCGGCGCCACAGCCACAGTGTCACTTTCCGACCGAAACATCTTGCGCTCACTTTCCTAGACAGTCAAGCTGCATCGCGCCACGCTTTCATCGACCCGGATAGGACACCAGCGCAACATGTGGTCTTCCGCAAGCGGATTCTCGACCTCCGCTCCCTGACGGAACGAGTTAATCCGCGGGATGCCTTTCACCGCGATTGGCGAATCAGCCATGCTCTGATTCCGGACCAGTTCCACACCCTTGCTGCTCTGAAGGGCGAGACCTTCTGTCCCCACATTGCCGGGCTACTGCCAGCCCTGATGGCCTCCTTATTGGACACGTCACAGCAATTTTGGCGGCGCGCGCGCCACCAAGCGCAGCTCTTTGGGTATCCTTGGATGTGCTGGATCCTCCAAAAAATTCCTTGTAGTGTGCGCTTGTCTGCCTTGATGCCGTGTCAAAACAAAACTACTCAGCAGCACTCTGCTCTCATTGGCGGTCGTGCGCATCGCTACCAATCTTTTCCGGCGATGCTAAAATGATTGAACCGGACTTGAGCCCCTGCCTGGTACCAGCTTGACTCGTCTATCTCGAAGTGCCTCTTCGGATTGGGTGGCTCTGTGGAGGTGGGGCTTGTTGAGAATCTTTGTGACATCCGCGGATCTGCGTTTGGGGAATTAGCAGCTGACCGCCTGCGCGCCGGGAGCAACGGATTGCAGCTGATGGCCTATCAATCGGAAGTCTACTTGGTGAGACTTCCAATGCAGGCATATTGCTCAAAGAGGCCAGGTGGTTGAGTTGTCACGCCAACTACCAGGGTTTTTGAACTCCACGCCCCGCCAATGCAGACACCGGCGCTGCGCACCGAGTAGTTGATGAGGGTACGTCATCGGATTTCATTTCGCAACGGTTGCCCGATCTTCCCGCTTCGGGATCACTGAGGCGCAAGCCAAATCCCTGTTCGAGTTTTTCTACGGTTACAGAAACGAATTAGAAGTGTTCATTGAGCTCTTTAGCACCACGGGCGCGGTGGATATCTGCCTGGTTGACAAGGCTGGATATGATCCGGCGGGAGCAGTACGCCCGGACTCTGACACCGGGGTGCCTGCCAAAGAGGACCCGACGCTGACCGTTGAGCTGCGCAGTCAAAGCTGTGCTGTCTTCCTTCCCGTTGCACCTACCGCCTCATGGACCCAACGTGTGGCAGATCGGAGGCGGTCGAAATCCCACCTCGTCGCCTTCCAGAAGTTACTTCAATTGCCAGCCGGTGCGTACCGGCAGAGGATGAGGATGAGTTTGCAGAGCAACATGACACTCTTCGGCGTTACCAAGCTAGGGGCAGAATGTCGATGGAATACAGCGCCGAGGCGCTACAGCATTTACTTTCCAGCTCTGCGGATTGCCTTACCCTGCTTTCTCTCCTCTTGTCGCTGCCCGCCTGTGAAGTCAAGCTCAGCTCTCAGAATTTTGGGGTGAAGGTTGTTGATTTTGCTGACCGGGCACTCATGCTACGGCGCTGCACTGATGACGAAGCATTTCGCGTATGCTTGACACCCATGCTGGCAGTGTCAGTCGCACTAGCACAGTTCTGTGATCCAGTTCTACGCCTGCCTGAAGGACAGGTTTTCGACCTCTCCTGGTATGAACTTGCCCGTCCTGAAATTTGGTGGTGGCTGCTCCTTGATGAACTCGCGGGACTTAAGGGCTCGCTTCCCCGGGCTCTCGAAGGACGGAAGTCCCCCGTCCGGGATGGCAGCCTGGTGCAGATGTCCTTAGCTCCCAAGCGTGACCCCACTGCCAAACCAGATCCACTGCCAGCAAATAGCCGACGGGGCGCTGGTTCTAGCCAACGGCGCAACGTCGGGGGAGGCAGCACGAGTGCTGAGGTGACACCGGCCACACCATTACTACATTGCGGCGTGCTGCTACCCGTGCAGCTGCTTTTCTTCCTCACACGAGCACTCGCCGACGATCCTTCGGCCGCCCCACTTCTGCAGCTCACCAACGTTACCCCAACCCGAGACGGCCAACATATTGAGGTGCGGGTTACATGCAAGGTTCCAGCTGACTTGGTAGGCCGTCCTCAGATTTCCATTGCGGACCGATTGATGTCGGGTTTTGAGAACGGCATCCTTCCGGCCAGACGCGGTGAGTTTGAACCGCGCATGTTCACGTATCCTGGCTCCTATCGCGGCACCTTTCGACTGCTCTTCCCCCTTGCGGATATTCCGCTAGGGTTACAAGCGCAGCCGTCGCTTGCGATTCAAGCCGCCGGGTTACTGCACAGCGCCCTGTGGCGTCTTCGCGCCGCGGCCACCTCCGGAGGCTGGGATCTCCGCGCGGTTGTCGCCTACTGGATTCGTGGCCGCAAAAGAAGAAATTTTACTTTCCGACCCGCCTGCGGCGCTTTGCGCACTTCGACGCAGTGGAGGCCAAAGCGATGGCCCTCCTTCAAAGGTTGGTCGCCCAGGAGGAGGGACGAGCGCAGCCACCACCGGAGGTCACCCGTCCCTGGATCCGGTGGGGCACCCTCAGGCACAGGACCGCTGGAAGGCTGCGGCGGATGAATTCCTCAGAGTAGGGGGCCTCGGACCCGGCCTCCAACTTCCCTGCATATCCACGGAACTGATGCCATGCCTTCATGGTGAGGACCACGACACCCATCAATACTCCTACTTACGCTTGAAGAAAATGTACACCGAAGGGACCTATCAAATGCTCTATCTCCTGAAGGAGAGTCACTTCCCCTCGAGTGGACGTGACATGCAACGCTTACTCGACAGCTGGCCGCACGGTGTCGATATTCTGGAAACGGAGAGAGCTACTTAGCCCTCCGTAACATTGCGTCTTATGAGACGGGCAGGCGGTATCCCTTTGCTCTGCATCCACAGTTCGATCTGGTCGGCTCGGCGGCTCATATGGGCCCGCTAAGAGTCTCGATCTGATGGCACGCCGACCGACGACATACGTTGTTGAGGTCCGTTCGCCAACCTTCACACACCAGGCGATCCCCCATTCCACACTCTTGCCTGGTCACTTGCACTGTGCTCCGTGTTGGGCTGCCAGCACATCGACATACGTCGATGTCCGTTTTTTGATCCCTGCACGGCCCTCTCTTCCTTGCATCTTGGCATGTGCGTGGAATGAGATGCCGGCCAACGTCAATACTCGGGCCTCGACATGTTTCAGATTACCTCAGTTAGTGACATCGACCCAGTCTTTGTCACTTTCGCACTGTCCCTTCCAGCGGGGCGCGAACTGCGTGGTCTTGAGGGACGCTTTGACAGGTATGAGTGCAATCTCTTCCAGATGATCCCGGGCGTGCAGATGCCGTCTCCCGCACGAGACAGGACTCTTGCCATGGCTCAGGCTCGTCTTGGGTGCCCCGCTACCTTGGAATGTTCTGTGCGTTACGCTACCGGCCAAACGCACACCAGGAGCTCCACACGGTCACCTTCTTGCCTTACTTGTGCGTGTAGTTTGGCGACCATGACCGCCGAAAGCCCACCACCGAATTGCACACGCCGTGGATCATCTGCCTCGATCCGGGGTTACGGTCATTTCCGGCCGGCGTCGCTCCACCAGACCTTCATCAGTTGGGAGGTTCAAACCTACGCTCGCACGTGTAGACGCAACACCCGCAACGAGAGAACAAGAATGCAGCCTATGAATTCGACCAGCATTGGTCTCAACCGCGTTGCTACTCTGTGATGCTTGCGCACTAGTTGCAGCTAGTACCCCGTGCAGCTGCTTCTACGCGGCGAATTTGAGCGCAGCCCCACTGGTGAGCCTTACAAACCCGCCACGCTTTTCCTCCACCGCCTTCGTGCACACAACAGGATGAACCGCCCAAGCGAGCTTATGCTGCCTTCCGTTCCACACCACCGGTTTTCAGAACAACGAGGATCCTGGCCTGACAGCCGAGCTCCGCTCCAAGGCCCCTGACACTGCATGGAGCCAGCGTGTGGCTACCTTGCTGGATGCTGTAACATCCCGCCTGACCGCCTAGTGCCAGGGTCGATGCAATCCTTAGCAAGTGTGTTCCGCCTGAGGAGGAGAATGGCATGCGATCTTGCGCACTTTTCAGGCGACGAGCAGACGACAGCGGCTGATCGAGGGCTTGATAGTGCAACGGCTCTACGGGAACCTCCGTCCTTTTGGCAGTATCCATTGCCCTTGCTCAGTTTTGTGACCCGGTGCTATGGCTGAGTCGAGTTTTTTTTGATCTTTCGTGGTACGAGTTGGCGCGTCCGGAGATATGGACTCCGTTTCTCGTGCCAAAGCGGGTATAAAATCACCCGTCCGCCAAGTCAAGGCGGAAGTTCCGCCAACTCCAAAATCGCGATTGCTGCCCACATGATGGAAGGTTTTCATCGTAGACTTCTTCCTGCAAGACGCAGCGATTTCGACCCACAAATGTTCTCCTACTCTGGCCTCTGCAAGGAGACGTTTCGTCTTCTGCTTCTCTAGATGATGTCTCCCTGGGATTGAGGGCGCAGCAAGCTCTTTCCCTCCAGTCAGCTGGCCTTTTGCAGTCTTGGCAGCCATCATCCGGAGTTGAAAGCTCAGTGCCGTTGTTGTGTTTTGGCTACACGGTCCTCCGAAAATGGACTTCTACTTCCGGCCCAGTGTCCAACCTTCGAGATACGTCGACGGGTCCTTTCCATTGTCGCTGGCCCGTGGGTCTGGACTTGTGGATTTTATCCGTGCACGATCGAGACAATAGGACCTCGGGGCCGACCGTTGTTTCGACGAACGGCAGCCGGAGCCTCGTGGGCTCCACTGACGGTCTTGGGCAACTTTGGGCGACGGCCCATGTTGTTGTGGAACGATCGCTGAGGACCCGCAGCAAACCCTGGCCAAGTCTGGGCGCCGCAGCTAGTTCCGCCCTCTCCAATTAGGTATCTTGTTTCACCGCTATTTTCGTTTGTTTGATGGTTTGTTTGTTTTTAGGGACCGAGTGCTACAGCCGCAGTCGACGAGGCCCGCATACGCCAAAAAAGTTGGTTTGTTTGTTTGTAGGGACCGAGTGCTACAGCTCAGCTGTAGTCGAGGCCGCTCAAGCCTAAACAAACTCTTCGCCTTCAGAGTTTAACTCCAGGCTCAACTCTTGTTCAGAAGTTGAGTTCAACTTGAGTTCAACTCAAAAGTTCGAACCCAGAGTTCGGAGCGAACTTCGATGTTCGAACCTTTCGAGACTCCGAACTCTTAGTTCGGAGTTCCGGGTTCGGAACTCTAAGTTCCAAATCTTGGATTTGAACACTCCCAAAAAACGATGTAGACATCGAGAAACAACAGGACCTCGGCGCCAACCGTTGTTCGACGGAACTAGAACGGCGGCCGAAGCTCCGACTTGGCTCCACCGGTGGTGTTGGACACTCTGGGCGACGGCCTTTGCTGTTGTGGATCGGTCGCTGAGGCTCCGTAGCTCAAGCTGAACGGCCAACACCGGCAAAGTGCGCCGCAGCTAGCCTTTTTGCCTTCGTTCGGAGCCGCCTGGTTCACCGCTTTCAATTCTTGTTTGTTGGTTTGTCTTGTTGTAGGGACTGAGTGCTACAGCCGTAGTCGACGAGGCCGGCTCACACCAAAAATAACCTACATTGGGGGGGTGTTCAAACCCAAGGTTTGGAACTTAGAGTTCTGAACCCAGGTCCTGGAACTTCGAACTAAGAGTTCGGAGCCTCGAACCCAGGGTTCGAACATCGAAGTTCCCTGTTCAAACTTTGAGTTGAACTCCAAGTTGAATTCAACTGCGAACTTCGAACTGGAGTTGAGCCTGGAGTTGAAGTCTGAAGGCGAAGAGTTTCAACCCAGGGTTTGAACATACAGTTTCCGAACCCAGAGTTCGAACATAGAGTTTCCGAACCCAGGGTTTGAACTCTTGCTGCCCGAAAGTTTCAACCCAGGGTTCGAACACAGAGTTCCCGAACCCAGAGTTCGAGCTTTGAGTTTCCGAACCCAGGGTTCGAACTCTGGCGGCCCTAAAGTCATTGCTTCTTGTTCTCATTTTATTTTCTTCGCAAAAACCCCTATTAGGCGATTTCGTGTGGCTTCTTATTATTTTGTTTGTGCTTGCGTTTGAGTTTGTGGTTTCTGTCATTGTAGTGTGCTCTCAGTTAATTTTATTCGCAAAACCCACCACAAAGCAATTCTGTGTGGCTTCTTCTCCTTTTGTTTGGTGATTGTTGGTGTTCGAACCCCGTTCGAACTCTGGGGGGGAGTCTAGAACCCGGGGTTGGGCGGTTCATTTGTTCGCGGCTTTAGCATTCTCGTAGGAGACTTCATGCCCCTTCTTAAGCCCCCTTGAGAAGAAAGACTCCTCATTGACAATCTTTTTCTGTGTTTTGTCTTTCTTTGATTTCTTCGCAAAAACCCCCATAAAGCGGTTTCGTGTGGCTTCTGCTTCTTTTGTGGCAGGGACTGGTCATTGGCAGCCTTTTTCTTTGTTTTCGGCAAGCTTCTAAAAACAGGGGGGGGGGTTGGGGGGGGCGCAGCCCCTCCCAAACGTGGAGTTCCCGAACCCAGGGTTCGAACGCCCCGGGGGGGGACGACTTCCAGAGCCCGAGGTTCCAACATAGAGTTCCCCAAACCCCGGGTTCCAACATAGAGTTCCCGAACCCAGGGTTCGAACTCCCTGGGGGACCGGGGGGGTCTCTGGGAAAGGGGGAGGAGTTCCCGAACCCGGGGTTCGAACATGGAGTTCTCCAAACCCCGGGTTCGAACATAGAGTTCCCGAACCAAGGGTTCGAACATAGAGTTCCCGAACCCCGGGTTCGAACATAGAGTTCCCGAACCCAGGGTTTGAACATAGAGTTCAAACTCCAGGTTCAACCTGGGTTCGAGAAGTTCGAACCCAGGGTTCAACCCTGAGTTCCGGAGTTATATGTTCTCCCCCCCCCCCGGGCCCCCCGGGAGTTTGAACCCGGGGTTCCGGAACACTCCAAAAACCTATGCTCAAAAATGACATCCCCCACCCCACAGCGGCAATGATGCGTGCCTGCGCAAGGCACGGCAGGCTTGCAGGGCTCAGAGCAAATGAGTCAACGGCCAAATCACCGAGCGCTTACTGATGACGGGATGAGTACGGATGAAAGGGGGGGGTGGGCTTTGAAGGCTTTAGGGGGCCTTCGAAGACTTCGAAGGGAGCGGATGAAGGGGGGGGGCTTCAAACCCTTCGAAGGCTTTGAAGCCTTCGAAGGGGGGGATGAAGGGAAGGGGAGGCTTCAAAGAGAAGGCTTGAACGGAGGCTTCAAGGGAGGCACTGTGAGGGGGCTGCGGCCCCCCCAACCCCTTTTGGGGTTTTCTAACAAACAGGAGCCGAATCTGGTTCTTCTGCCAAAACCACAGGCTGCTCACACTCCGAGAGAAGCTGCGGAGTGACAAAAATTTCCGGGAGCCCGGGTGCAACGCCTCGCTCGTCCAGGAAGGCAGGTCATAACTGATGATGGCTTTCCAATAAAACATTCCTGACCTTCGCAAACGCAGGGGAGGTAAAGCTGGCACCTCGTTGGTCTCCTCCCCGGCTGAGCGCGTTTCTCAAGAATCCAGCTGGCTGGATCTGTGGAGAGGGAGCCGCACCCAATCCCAGGGCAACGTCCTCGCTGCTTTCTGCTTGTGAAAATTCTTTGGCATTGGTGCAGAATCAAATCGTTGTGTGAGCACAGCTGCTCACTGCAAGGTCAGCTTGTGATGCTCTCTGACGACTATTGCTTGCGGACTCCAAAAAACCGCTGCCTGCCCAAAGAATTTCATCAGAACTGTCTGGTGAATGCAACTCTTGTTTGTGGCTTCAGAAGCCGAATCTTAGGTGTGAGTGTGTCTTGGGTGGTGGAGGTGCAAGTGTGAGTGTGGGTGGTGTGGGTGGGTGTGGCATGGACGTGGACTCGGGCGGGAATGGGTGGGTCTGGTGTGGTCGAATGGGTGTGTGGGTGTGCGCACAAGACCACCGTTGCACCTTATGCGTGCACTTGTGGAAGCATCGGATGACTATCTTTTTCTGGCGGTGCGCCAAGCTGAGCAACACCCCAAGCGCGTGGCGGCCATTGTCTTCTCCTGCGTGTGGTCGTATCCTGCTTCTTGACCATGGTTCAACCCCGGCAGCCTACGCAGGAACCTTGACTTTTGATCGCGCATGACCAGCACGCCAGCATACCTCTCTGTTTTCGGCTGTTGTTTGTTTGTGTCTTACGAGCAGCCGCAGGCAAACCACCGGGATTGAATCCACTTGGGTTTGGCTGCGGGGTTGGACATGGCACTGGGTTGAATCTGGATGCTTCAAAACTTGGATCCAGTTTTGGATCAACCTGGGTTTCAAATCTGGATTCGGGTTCGGAATCTGGATTCAATGGGTTCAAGCCTGGTGAACCTGGATTTATGGTGGTCCACCGCATTTATCGGAAAGATCAAGATTGATTCAGCAACCGTTATCTTTACCTCCAAGCCCATGCGCAAGAAGAGTAGATAAGGGAAAGAAACAAACTGCATCTTTAAGCTGCAAAACATGACTTACGCCTGCATGGATGTTGTTGATGATGTGGCTGCACCACTGATGCAGACGCGCAAAAACAAGTAAATGTTCCGTGGTCAGAACACAATTTTTTTAGGTGCGCGACAGAACGGTCACTTTTTTGGTCAAGACCTTGGCTCTGACAAACATGGCCAGGTGCGGCGCAGGAACTCATTGTTGAGTGAAAGTTCAAACCTGGGTTGTATATCTGCGTTGAATTGGGTTTCAATCTGAACTAGCAGGGCTGTTTTTCAAATCGAAGTGGAGGTTGCCCAGTTGGTTTTTGAGGCCTTTGTGTGTCTCTGAATTCTCCTGTTTCTGCTTCTGTTTTTTCCATTTATCCCCAGCGATTTGCATTTGTGGCGTCTGTTCACGTACTTTTTTCAGGCTGCTTCAATGGTGCGAAAAAAATTTACAAAAATTATTGTTACATTTAACGAAACCAAATTGAACGAACAGCTAAAAAAATTTCAACTTTAAATAACAGAGACACTACAACTACAAATCACACAGAAGCTCCAAAATGTCCAAGCCACCGATCTTTCAAACTGAAAAGAATCTTTGCCATAGAGATGCTTCGGCTTCAGGTAGCTTCATAAGGTTCAGAATCGGCGACCTTGCATCTTCTTCTTTGTTCTTCGACTTCACCCCTTTTCGAGGGGTGCTCTCAGCATCAGGCATCGTCCCACACGCCAAGGGGACACTGTTCGAGTATTTGCAGCCACAAGAGCATTGCTGAATGTGCTTTTGCTCTTAGTCTCGCCGGGGGGGCGGGCCCATGAAGGTTCGGGTAGCACATCCCTCCCCGAGGCAGGAAAGGACTCAGTGGGAGTACCTTATCCCATTATTCAGCTGGATTTTATGTTTCTACAAGGAAAGGACACACCAGCACTGGTTGGAATTTGTTCATGGACACGTATGTCAGTTGTGATCCCAGTATCTGGAAAACAGACCGAACGGAAGACAGTGGAGAAAGTGTTGAAATGGGTACATAGTCTTGGACATTTGGACGAACTAGGATTCGTTGGAGATTCAGAAGAGGCAATGCTGTCTCTGATAGCTGCAATCGTGGAGACTCGGAGAAAGATGAACCGGAAGACTCACGATCAGAACAACAAGCCGTACCAGAAAGGAAGAACGGCAAGAGTGGAACGGTTTATTCAGACGGTGAGGAACCAGACAGTATGCTTAGTACGAGCAGCGGAAAAGAAGCTTGGTATAGAGGTTCCCGAAGGCCATTCAGTTTGGGCCTGGGGATTGTGCCATGCGTCGTGGTTGCTGAACAGGTACCACAGACACGCTGCGATAGGTTCAACGCCCTACGAAAGTGTCGTGGGCAGACCTTACCTCGGAAAGATAGCCCCATTCGGTGAGTATGTATATGCTCTAAAGAAACCCGAGAAGAAAGGAACAGCGAATTGGATTGGAGGAATCTATCTAGGTAAGAACTCCCAGGCTATGCATTTGGTAGGAGTTGAAGACGGAGTCTTGGCTGGAGAAAAGAACCCCTACTGAAGCTGAGTGTAACTCCATGGAACCCCAAGAAACCAAAAGGAACATTCAGTAAACAGCCGTTACCAGCCCCAGCGTTGGCAAGTATCGCCGAAGAAGAAACCGCGCAGGAACCTGTAGTTCGTATGGAAGATCGAGGACAATCTCAAGAAGAACAAGTGGAAGAATTATTGGATATGCTGGACACAAGTGGAGCCTCTAGCGGAGGCAGGGCCTCAGACGGAGGCAGGGCCAGCACGGGATCGAGTTCTCATTCCCGGAGTTCAAGTTCGATGCACGATGTACAAACTGGAGAGCCTGAAGGAAACCAAGTATGTGTTAGTGATGACACTATGCTGGAAGACTTGCGAAAGCGACCAGTAGAAGGAGGACAAGGAGTTGAAGGATCTCCAAAGAAGTCACGTGAAGAACTATCGGCGCCATCATCACCCTCTAAAGGAATCTACCCGCCTTTGTTCGCAGGCAGGGTATCTCAGGAAGATGACCCATTCCATTGGGATGAACACGAGGATCTCACAGCAGTAGAAGGAGAAGATGTAGAGTATGCAGATCTCATGGAAGAAGAGATGGAAGAAGTTCCCAAGATGACCAAGGAGAAACACCACCGGAATTGAGTCCAGAAGAGCTGGATGCCTTGGATCAAGAAGCAGCAGTGGAAGAGCTAAATCGCCTTAGCAAGCTAGGAGTAATTGAGGAATTCATGGAGGCGAACGGGACAGGGAACGAAAAACGCATGGATTTGCGTGAAGTCTACGACTGGAGGTTTCGTGACAACAGGTGGAAAAGACGTTGCCGGATAGTGGCAAGGGAGTACAGGGCAGGTGCGAGTTCTACGGCTGAGACATTCAGCCCGACGGCGAGCAACGCCGTGTCGCGCCTAGTCTTGTTGTTACACCTGGTGTACAGGTGGGTCGTAGTAGTCCTAGATATAAAGGACGCATACCTTCAGGTCCCGCAGAAAGAAGAGGTGCTAATAACGATCAGCGATTGGATGAAGCGAGCCGCCAATCTGAAGGAAGGAGTGCTGTGGAGGTTGAAGAGATGCCTCCCAGGCCAACGTAACGCAGCAACAAGATGGTATGAACACTTGCGGAGTATACTGGAGAAACTTGGATTCATATTCTCAGTTCATGTACCCGCACTGGCTAGACACACCACAAGGAAGCTGTGTATCTCTATCCATGTAGATGACGAATTGCTAGCTGGAGAACCGGAAGAAACGGTTTGGCTAGTGGAAGAGTTGGAGAAGGTGTTCAAGGTGGAGAAAGAAGGACCGTATCCAGCCGACGGAGTAGGAAAAGGAGAAGAGATGCGGTATCTCAAAAGGAAGTATGTCTTCATTCAGGAAGGAATAGTTGTCCAACCAAATGAGAAGTATGTCCGGAAGCTCATCGAGTTGTATGACCTTGGAAAGTTGAAGAGCAAGGCCACACCAGAGCACATGGATCTGGTAAAGGAAGACCGGAGTAAAGAATTGAGTGCTGAAGAGACAAAACGGTTTAGGTCTGGACTTGGATCTATTTTGTACCTTGCACAGGACAGAATTGACATTCAGTATGCCTCAAAGTGTTTGGCATCAAGTATGTCGAAGCCGACAGTGCAGGCACTGAAGTGTCTGAAGCACTTGATCTTGTACCTGAGTGGAACAGCCACAAGGGCGACTTTGTTACCGTATACCGAAATTGGAAATCGGTTGATTACGAAGCTCAATGGCCACGAGGATGAAGAAATTGCCAAGGATGCAGGACATGTTGTGGAAGCGTATTCGGACAGTGATTGGGCGAGCCTGAAGACACCTGAAAGAGCTCGAAGGAAGAGTACATCATCAGGAATCATTGTACTAAATGGAGTACAAGTGCTGTCATTTTCGAGGACCCAGAAGGCCACATTGAAGCAGAGTTGTATGCACTAAGTGGAACTTGCGGAGAAGCTATTCTAGTTGGAAGGCTATTCGAGTTCCTGGCGAACGCACCCGTACGCGTGGAGATACGGTGCGATTCCTCATCTGCACGGCAGTGGAGTCAACGAAGAGGAGTTGGACGTCTGAAGCATGTGGACGTTAGGTTGTGTCAACTGCAAGATTGGGTGAGAGATAATCTTGTCAAACTTGGAACGGTAAGAACCGCGCTCAATGTAGCGGATCTGAACACCAAGAAGTTGACGTATGCCCGAAGGTCATTCTTTCTGTATCACTTGTTCCAAGTAGAGTACGATGAAGAAGAAAACCTGGAGTACACTGGAGAGAAGGAGGAAAAGAAGCTCAAGGAGTATGTTGGAAGTGGACAAATCAAGAACCTTATAAGAGCAATACAGGTATTTCATCTGATGAAGCCTATCACCGCAGCAATGCTCAAGGAGGACGTAGCGAACGCCCGAGCAGAGAGTAGTGAAGCCTTTGGAAAAGGTATGGACGCCATGGACGGATTTACGAAGTTCGAGGTTTGTATGATCGTATGCGTAATGCTACTCGCAGCCCCGTACGCAATCAGTATGTGGAAGAAGTGTATTCGCACGGTGGACCAGATCAAAGGAGTCGGTATGGTGAAAATATCGACAGGGTCAAAGGCCCGCGTGTTCCACAAGGGAACATGTTGGCACGTTCAAGGAAGCCATATGCGTTCTGGCAAATGGATCTGGAAAGAAGAAAGTGAAGCTGTAGCGGAGGGCTACAGACACTGTTGGGTTTGCTTTCCGGAGACGAAGCCAGAAGGAAGCATGCGAAAATGCCGTGGACGTGTAGAGCCGCCAATCCCAGATGAAAGTGACTGGGAAGTGATGGAGCTTGACTACGAAGTAGAGTCAGCTGGAGGATGCACAAAACAATGTCACTGGTGTGGAATCAGGAAATGTACAAGGGAGAAGAAAAACCACCAGAAATGTTCTTGCACGGAATGCATCAAAACGTATGCAATGGAGCAATGGCGGAGAAGTTACGACAGAACTGTGACAGAGGATGCCACGGAAAAGGAAGAGACCCGTGTAACAGAAGATGCGAATCATGCATGGAATGCCGGAGTTCCAAAGAGCGGTACAGGTAAAGGATCTCTGAAGAGACGTGGAAGAGCAGCGATGGGGACACCATCAATCGTACATACAGACGGTGTGCGTATGCCCATCATAAGTGAGGAAGACTACCGACGTGGCGGAAGAATCACATCTGGAAGAAATAAGCAGGATGTGGAGATAAGCGATGAAAACTTCGTTCGTGGAATGGAAGCCCTGGGAAGAATTGTTTCACCGGAAGCCCAGGAAGAACCGGAAAAGAAGAAGGAGCCGGAGATGATTGAGTACCGTGGAAAGATGATAAGCATGGAAGAGATGGGGAACAAGATGCTATCCCCAGAGGCACAGGAATCGTATGAAGAGTATTGCAGACAATGCAATGAGATGTATGACGCGTCAGGAGAACGCGCACAAGGATCGGATATCCCGATGGATCTGTTTGGGAGTCCGAAGCAAGTAGTGGATCCCGGTACGCCAGACAGTACGGAGGAACGTACGTTGTTCGGAAGTCATTAAGCCCTACATCGTGTACAAGTATGAGACAGAGCAGTGAGTGTAGGCAAGACTGAAAAAGTTTCACCCCGGAACGCACAGCAGCGAAAGCGCAAAAGAAGGAAGAGCGCTGACGCAGGAAGTTTGTTTGGAAGTTGTTTCACATAGACGAAGTACTTGTTACTGTACGAATGTCAGGACATGGACGGTCTGACGCACCTCCTTAATTCGGGGACGCTAAAAGGTGGGTTGCACGGAGTGTTTAACCCAAGGACTTGCAATGGCAAAGCCTATGCAGTCACGGGCGGAGGTATGCCCGACCGCGGACCGATCGAAGTACAGCACAAGGACTTCGAGGCAGGGTGTTAAATTCTGTACATAGGAACGCCCCACACCTTTGGTGAGCCCAGGCTACGGTATATTTACTTGCAGCGCCTTTTGACTCAAGCAGGAAAAGCGTGACCGCTCAGGGTTTTACAGTTTAACTCTTCAGGACCAGAAAAGCCCTCCCGAGCCTTTGGTCGACAAGCGGAAGAATCTCGTTGTGGACCCGCCTGCGCAGCCTTACCAGTACAAGCCGCCGGCTATGGCCCTGCCAAGATTGCCTTGCCCTAACATGCACAGCTGCATCATCATCCCCAGCCTTTCTTTGCCGCACACCTTCGAGCTGGACCCAGCCTTCGCCCGGATTTATTATATGCGGCCTTCCGTGCTCGACCGTGCCTTTCTGCCCTTACCATTCAGCCTGTGGTCGCGAACTCAATGAGGGTTCCGTCGAGCACAATTATAAGCACTCCGGCCATCAATGTTCGCGCTGTAAAGAATTTACAGACCTTGGCCGCAGCCCTTTTGAATGGTTTTCTGCCGTACCCCCGCAGGCCTCCTCGGGGCCTCGGGGTAGCCGTTTGCCTTCAAGCCTTTTGCTAGCCTTTTGCAGCCTTCACCAAGAATTTCGTACCAAGTTAGCCATCAGCCATGATCGAGGCTCAGGCACACGGCATTTTTCGCGCCGCACGACAGCCGCCATCGGCCCACAAAAGAGTGCTTGCCTTTCTTCCTGCCTGTTTCTCAGCTTAAGGGTAATGTGCTTCTATCCAGCCTGGACCTGCAGGACCAGCCTGGCCTTTCAGCAGCGTGCCCAGAAACTGTGTGCGTTGCGGATTCTCTGGCCTTCAATGCATGCCGTTAGCCGATCATGGATCCAGACACAGATCCCGAAGACGTTAGCAATCTAGAATCATGGAGTCCGGTCAACAGCCTTCACAGCGATGCTCAGCGAACAGGAAGATCCCTACCTGCTCCACTCTGGGTGCTCTCGGGGCTTCTTCACCCGGACGACGATCGGCCTACAGCCGCCCAGCCAGATCGCAGCAGGAGCCCCAGCCGAGAGAGCCCTGTGTCAGCGAGACAAGAGCGGGCCACAGTGGTCCGACGCTTTCGAAAAGATTCCTTTGCCTTCGCTTCAACAGTGAGCCCTATACCGCCAGGATCAGACAAACACGTTCTCCTGCCCTTGCAGTCGGTGCACAAAGCGCGTCCGGGCTTGCCCCCCCCAGCCTTGCCACCGGCCGTTCGCCCGGCCCCGCCCTTTTCAGTCCACAGCCTTATCAGACCCCGCTCTTTGCAAGTACCAATGCCTTCGACGCTGCACAGGCGACCGCGGTTTCCGCCAGCCCTGAGCAAAGGGGGGCCTCGACCCAGCTGGCGTGCCAGCCTTCTCGGACTCAGCCATCCAGTCTGTCAGCCTTTAGTGCGGCCAACACCAAGAAGCCTTCGCTACGTGCCACCGGCACGCCCACAGCCAGCACCGGAACGGCCGCTTGGTCCTAGATTCCATGTTCAAGACCTGCCCTCGCGACCTGCATCAGCCCCGACCTCGGTCCGGCATACGCGCTTGCCTGACATGGTGCAGCCCTTGCGCCCTGATGGCAGGCCCACACAGGTTACCAGGAAAGGCCAGGAGGCCTCCAGAAAAGCCAAGGCCCTGGAACAGTGGAAGGAGCTGCTCTGGCTCCTCGGGGACTCGGCAGATTTGTACCGTAGCCTTCAGGAGGCCAAGTATTCCCAGCAGTTACTCGCCCAGAGCATCATGCCCTCTACTACTGCTGGCACACTGGAAACCTACTTGTCAGCCTTGACGTCAGCACGGTCTCAGTAGCTAGCCTGGGAGACCTGCTATGGGCATGCCACTCCAGCCTCGAAGAAGATAGAGAAGTGTGCCGCACCGGCCCTATGATCAAAGCCCTTTCATGGCTAGCCAAGACAGCCGGCCTCGCCCAACTCGCATTTGTGCTTTCAGACCGACTCATCAGGTCCTTTACGGCTCAGACCGACACGGACAGAAATGAAGCCTTGCCACTGCCACTTGCAGTTGTCACAGCCTGGGAGCGCCGTATATGCCAGCCGGACTAGAACTTTGCCTTGTGCTAGGGGGTTTCAGCCCATCAGCCTTAAGAGCCTCTCGCTTACAGGACACAGCCTTAGAGCGGTTTGTTGGCATACAAAAACCACCAAGAGAGGTCAGCCATTCGCGGTTCGTCTCCATGGGATCTCCGGCCGAGACCC
The DNA here is from genome assembly GCA_905221615.1 of Symbiodinium sp. CCMP2592. Lineage (NCBI taxonomy): Eukaryota > Dinophyceae > Suessiales > Symbiodiniaceae > Symbiodinium > Symbiodinium sp. CCMP2592. The sequence goes on along the minus strand of CAJNDT010001218.1, from coordinate 35,729 downwards.
GGCTAGCCTCTGGGTGCTGCCCTTCCTTAGAGCCGTCCAGACGGTATGGGAACGTACCGAGGAGATCTACGGCACACTCAATTGCCCCGACTTCATACTGCCCACTCTGCACAACCTACGGCGTTTCCCGCGCAAGCCAGCAGCAGCCTATGTCCTACAGCCAAGCGCTAGGGTGCCTGCGCTTCTTCATGTGCCGCAACATTGGAAGGCAACTCCCCGGAGCTACTCACACCAGAAGAAGCGTCCGCATTCACTATGCACAGCCTTAAGGCCTGTCTGCTCAGCGCCGGTGCACAGATTCAAGCCGCCGATAAAATACGCCAACAGCAAGGCCACCACAAAAACCCTAGCGTACAGCTTTACGGGAGAGACGATACCCTCGGAGCCTTGGCCCTACAAACTGAAATTACCCAAGCATGTGCCTTAGGTTGGAGGCCCACGCGCCCCATTGCCAGGGGAGGACAGCACCCGACAGTAGAGCCGCCTTTTGAAGTTAGCTCGTCTTCGCCGCCCAAGTCCTTCCAGCTCTCGGCCCTCGGGAAGGGCCTCGACAGATTTGTTTACTCACGTGAAGCAGAACTGGAGCAGGTCTGCTTTGACACCCAGCCAGCCGTCTCCGCCTGTGGTAATCACTGCACAATCCGAGCAAGAGACCTCTGCAGCCAGCAGCCTTCCACCGACTATACCTGCAGACGACATCGAAGCCCTGCTAGTGGAGAGCTTTGCGTTCACGCAAGCCGACTCTGCCGACTCGGATGACCAAGCTGCCCCGCAGACAGTGGAGGACATAGCCTTGTTCCAGAATGGCCCCTGGGGCTCCGTTCATGCTCAGCCGTTGGGAGCCGACAAAGCGGCCTGCGGGACGCCCCGCTCCACGGCCGCCTTTTGCCCCACATGTCCCAACACAGCCTTTTTCTGCCGCAGAGAGGCTTGCCGACGCCTGCTGGACGCACTGCCTTAAGGAAAACGCGGGCGTGGCGCTATGCTCTCTGCCGGGTCAGCCTGATCACTTGCCATGCCTTTTTACCGCAGCCGTTTAGGCTTACCTGCCTCAGTTGCACCTAGGTTCTCCGCAGGGATGGCGCTCTTTGAGCAATCCGACCTCGCAGCCTTCCTGCAGGCGCAGGGGGTGCGCGAAGTAGTTTGCAATGGCCTCGCCCTCAAGGGGTTGAGGACCTGGCATTTGCCTACCCAGACCTCACTAGCTTTGACACTTTCTTGCAAGGCCTTTCTGAGTCGGACCTCAGTGATATGGGGGTCTCGGATGCACTACATTCGGTCCAGCCATCGTGATCACAGCCGTCACGGCTTTCAGAAGGAGTCGCTCGACAGCATTTTTCAGGAGGCAGTTTCAGCAAGTTTGGAACGTAGGTGACTTTGAGCATTGTGTGCAACATGGCCAGATCGACGACGCATGGGGATGCCTTTCAGGCGCTGCTGGGCGGGCTCTCAGTGTCAGTCCTGGTACCTCGGGGCCCCGGGCTTTCGATCCCGTGCTGGTGCCTAATGAGGCCGAGCGCCGACGACTCCGGCGACCTCGGCAATCTCGTGGCCTAGGTGGGTTACGCCGCCTCCTTCGACGACTACGCCAGCTTGAGATGGAGCCCGAGGACCAGTGTCTCCGTAGATGATCCATCAAGGCCTCTCTGGTGGACTTGCGCGAGCTAGTGCCCGCGCTGCCTTATTTCCCTGGCGACCTCATGGAGGCTGGAGGCGAGGTGGCTAAGCTTGTTCAGCAATACGAGACCCAGGAGTCTGAGGCCAGATTGGATGCGTGGCGCAACACCGACAAGTCCTACACAAGAGTTGTGCATGGGTCAAACGGAAGGCCGATGAGGCACAAGCGTGTTTCGGGCAGCCTACGGAGCTCAGGGAGGCTGTGGCGGCTGTGGCTACACATCCGGCTCAGATTCTTCGTGAACAGAGTGCAGTGTGGAGTGCTTTGTGGACACGTTCCCGGGAGGCACCATTCGATCCTGGACCTCTTCGTCAGGTGCTTTCGGAGTTGCCTCGGCCTCTTGACACGCAGGCCGACCTTCAGGTTTCAGCGGAGGGGTTGTGCAAGGCGACACAACGCATGCTGAAGAAAGCATGCGGCAGTGATGGCTGGGAGGCTCGCGACCTCCTGCGTTTGCCGCCAACCTTCTGGGAGGTCACCGCCACTTTGACTTCAGCTTTGGTGGTCCTGCTGCCTAAGGCCGACGGTCGCACGAGGCCGGTGGGTCTCCTTTCCATCCTGTGGAGAGCTGGCGCACGGTGCCTTGTCAAGCAACTGCGAGGCTGGGTCGGGTCATGGACCACGGCCCAAGCCATGGGAGGCATCGCTGGTGTGGGGATTGCCGACACACACCTCCGTTTGATGGGCGCACATCGGCGCGGCTGTCGCGCCTTCGTGAAGCAAGATTTGTCTCATTTCTTTGACTCGCTGACGTTGGACGTTCTGCTCCCATTGATGGAACACTACAAGGCGCCGGCAGCGTTGTGCAGGCTGGTGGAAGCCATGTACTGCGACTCGCGGCGACTCTTCAAAGTGGAGCAGTTCACTTCTTCGGGCTTCATCACGGCAAACCGTGCAGCCTTCACCTGCCTTGCCATCCCTCCCAGCAGCCCTCGCCCCTTCTGCCTCACCATCCTCCTGGATGGAGCATTTGCCGCCTAAGCTCAGCTCGGAGGTCGTTCAGGATCTGGTCACGACCTTTAAAGCCAACTATCCGGGAGAGCTCCTGGACGACGATACTATGCCGTCAATACGCCTTCTCAGCCTTGTGCAACACAGCCTTCAGCCAGGAGAAAAGCTTAAGTGGATACCGTGGCAGCTTCGCCTTAGCTCCAAACAATACTCCGAAATTATGGAGGCCAAGTCATCTAAGCCTATGAGGACGGAGGCCCAGCTGCTCGCCTCAGCCATATATGACGACACACCTGAGATGGCCGTCTCCCATCTCCGCCTCTCCGTGTCCTGGCTACAGCGCATCCAAACAGTGTTCAGGAACGCTTGGGCACTGTGTGGGGCAGCCCACCTCAACAACCTCAAAGCCTTCGACAAGCGAGTCGAACACTTAGCCTTGCCAGACCGAGCCGACTCCTCCCTCAAGGGACCAACAACGCAGGAGCTCTTAGCAGCTGATCGCAAGATTTGGAACACCATTTCTAGCCTTGCTGCCTCTGGCTGGAGCCTCGACGAAGCCTTGTATGAGGTCACTAGCATTCGGAGTGACCTCGCCAACCTGCTTCAGCCAAGACCGCGGCCGCCGCCGACACCGCCGGGTCCTAACCGCCGTCCCAATGGAGGAAACCCACCCCCCCGCCAAGCAAAAGAATCCGCCTTAACACGCCAACCACCGAAAAAGGTGGCAAGGGCAAGGGCCGCGGCAAAGGCCTTCAGAAGCCAGATAGCCCATCCAAATCTGACTCATGGCCCTCTAACTGGGTGTTGAAGGCCAAGGGCAAAGTCCTCTGTAAGCGTTACCAGAGAAATCTGTGCGCCTTGCCCAATTGCAAATTCGCCCACCTCTGCGCGGTCCGGGGATGCGGCAAGGAGCACTGTGCCGTCGACCACGACAAGAAGCCGTCGTGATAGGCCCTGCAACAGAGTCTCAGCCGCACCAGCAATATCAGCCACCTCCCAGGCCGATACCCGAAGCCGAAGCCTCACAAGTTGCAGCCATGGAGCAGCCTCAGCCACCCGAGAGCCCACTGCAGGACTCGCCGCCGACATCCCAAGCCGCAGAACAACATCAGCAGCTTCAGCCTTGGCCATGCGCAACACGCAACCCCGGCGGGGGTCCGGCAGGACGGCGCTTTGCCAACCGTGTCTGGACGGCGATCAGCCAACGCAAAGCCCATAAGCCCCCAGTGGTCCCCAGCCTTAAGACCTTAGCGGTTTGCCCTTCCATCCCCATACCTAAGTAGCCCCGAAGTTATGTTGACTTATAAGTCCATATAGCTCCACATAAGTCCACATAACTCAACATAACTCAACATAACTCCACAAGTCCAAATAACTTCGACCCTTTTTTTAAGGAAGTTATGTTGAGTTATCTTGAAACCGGCTGACGACGAAAAAAGTTATTTGGAGTTATTTGGAGTTGTGTATTTTCGTTGTTTCAAAGCAGTTTAAAGTTATTTGGAGTTATTTTTATAACACTTATGAACTTTTTGCTGCATTACATAGTTTTGGCTCAAGCACAGCGTTTTTCACGTGCGACATCCAAGATGTCGCAAGTCTTGAATCACTTGAAGGCAGCTCAAGGCTTCCTACGGCAGACGATGGCACTGCCGAATTTTGCACTTCTGCAGGGACAGCAGGGTCGTGTGCTTGAAACCATGCTCGGCAAGAGCTCGTCGATGTCGACAGAGGTCGCGAGCCAGATTCTAGCAGAGCTGGACGATGCGTGCTGGGGTATGGAGACCGCGGGGAGGATGAAGGAGATGGTTTCAAATATGGTCCAGGTAGAGACCGTTCCGGCCGCGACTGCTGCACGGAAGACTTTGCAAGACTTTACGAACTTCCCGCTGTACATGACGGAAGATCAGTGGCAAGCCTTGCAGAGGCAGCCTTCGGCGGCCGAAGTCCTAGGCCTTCTAGCACCGATGCTTGCAGAGTTAGGCCTTCGGAGTCCTACCGAGGGCACCTGTGCAGCTGTGTGGATGTTCGGTTACATGGTACGGCAGGAGGCAGTGCCTGATCAAACGAAGTTCACGAAGGACTTTCCTGAGTTCAAGGCTCGCTTCAGGAAAGGCCTGCAGGTCAAAGGCGACCCGGTGGATTGGCTGCCGAGCATTCCGGCGGAGATTCAAGATCTCCCGGCAGCACTCAGTGCTCGGATCTTCAGCAACAAGCCGGCGGCGAAGCCCAAAGTAGATCTGGAGAAGCTGAATGCCCTCACGTCGCAGTACAAGAAGCGGCGATACCCATCGAACAGCGAGATAGTGGTGGAGCAGCCAGAGCAGAGCTTGCATCGCTTCGCCTCTTCGGCTAGTGCCGTTATGGATGCTGTGGCTAGGAAGCTGGACGATATCAAGCCGGCGGAGGCAAGTGGAGGTGCAAAGGCAAGTGGAGATGCCAAGGCAAGTGGAGATGCTATGCCCAGCTGTCTCCCGCTGGAAGATCAGCCGCCAGCCCAGCTTCTTGCGTTGGAGGACGTGAAGATAGAACAGAAGTCTGAGTGAAGCGAAGGCCCGAGTGTGGCTGCAGAACTCAGGGCACTAGCAGGCAAACGGAAGCAGGAGCCGCCAGCCAGTGCGGAGAGTACCGTGAAACGGAAGCCTGCGGCAGCAGTAAGGCAGAGACCGGCAGCAGCAGAGTTAATGCTAGTGCCGGCTCCACTGTCAGAGCCCGAAGCAAAGGCAGTGCCGCGTCCTAAGTGTAAGCCTGCAGTGCTTCGGAAACCCTCAGCAGCCCCTGCGGTGCTTCGGAAGCCCTCAGCAGCACCCGCGGTGCTTCGCAAGCCTGCGGCAGCCCCTGCGGAGCTGACAGCCTCTGCGGGACAGAAGCGGAAGGACATTGCGGGATACACGATGGAGGAACGGCTGCTTGCCCGGCCCAACGGCTGCGGCCGTTGCCGCTGGATTGCCGGATGCACTCCCTCGTGTTTCCGGGCGTGAGCGGGGCAGCGGTCACGGCAAGCATGCAATATTCCCGGCTGCACTCGGTCTTCCATATATATATATATTTATATAGCCGAGGGATCATGCATGGCAACGATCTTCCCGAACCTCGGTAGGCGTAGGATAGTAGCGCTCACACCCGGAGTTTTGCAGTGGCCCGCAACAAGTGTTTGCACAAACACGTCGGCATGAGCCAGCCTGTCCTGCTGCATGTTTGCAGATGTTCTTAAGTTTTTGTATATATAGCCGCGAGGCTCAAGAGGGGCAGGCTTTCCGGGCTGCAGAAGGGCCCCTGCCGTGAAGGCGAGACTGGGGTTTCCTTTCGGGTTTGGGGTTTAAGAGTGGCTGCATGTGTGCCTGCAGGTTGACAAGGGTGCCTCCCACTTGAAGGCGGGCGGGAGCGACAAAGACCAGAGAGAGAGAGAGAGAGAGTATAATGAAATATAATATAATATATAATATAATATAATATAATATAATATAATATAATATAATATAATATATTATAATATATTATATTATAATATAATATAATATAATATAATATAATATAATATAATATAATATATTTTAATATAATTTAATATATAATATATAATATATAATATATATAATATATATATATATATATATATATATATATATATGGAGATGTGCGGCTTCGGTCGCCATCTGCTATAGAAGGCAGACGTGTGGCTTCGGTCACCGTTTGCACTCGAATGACGGCAGATGTGCGGCTTCGGTCGCCGTCTGGCCTGAGAGACGTGTGGCTCCGGTCACCGTCTTCGGAGACGGGATGCAGATGTGTGGCTCCGGTCACCGTCTGCAGAGATGGCAGAGTTGTGGCTCCGGTCACCTCTGCAGAGATGGGATGCAGACGTGTGGCTCCGGTCACCGTGTGCAGTCATGCACCGTGTGGCTACGGTCACCGTGCAAAAGGAGAGAGAGAGAGAGAGAGAGAGAGATATATATATATATATACATATAATTTTTCATGTAGAGAAATATAAGAATTGTAAATATTATATAGATATATGTCCTGGCAGGTCATGGGCCGACGAAGTGGAAAGAAGAACGACGAGGAGCGAGGCCGCCACCGGTCCCGCTCAAGCAGCCCGGACCGTCGACCCAAGCCCCGTCGCAGACGTCGCAGCCCGTCGAGCGACTCGCAGTCGAGCTCCTCGCACGGGGCAGCAGCGACGGAGAGAGCTGAAAGAGTTCACGCCATGCGAGAAGCAGCGGAGAAGCACCAGGCGGAGGAGACCGCACGACGTGCAGCGGAGGCCGCGGCGGCAGCAGCGGCGACGGCAAAAGCGGCGACGTGTTAAACATCTTGCCAGGAACAGTAACACCGCTAATGCAGTGTAGCTAATGTAAAGGAACAGCCGTCACGCACACGCGACGTGAAGGCTCGAGACCCCGGACACACGTGCCCAGGAAAGCAAAAGTGTCCGACAGTCTGTGAGGGTAGGAACCCTTAGTGAAACCCGTTCTTTAACATGGTAGCGGAGCTGCCTCCAGGAACCTCCTTGGCAGCGATGATGCTACTTGCAGCAATAGGAACAATGATGCTCGTCGCCATGGCAGTTTGCCTCGTTGCTGGATGGAAGCAGATGCGCGCAAATGAGCAAGTGACCAAGAAGACAGAGACAGTGCTGACTATGCCCACGCTCAGGATCGCAGTCCGTTCAGGAACCAAGTACCACCGCAGAGGTTGTGGACACCTTCGGAACCACAACGTGACAGCAGGAAACGCTCGAGACTTCGACGCGTGCTCAGACTGCTACCCCGACAGAGTGCTGGTGGAACAGAAGGAGTACAGGAACGTGAAGTGCTACGGCCTGGCAGCATGCATTGTGCTGCTGGTTGGTTTCGCCCTGGGATGCCTCGCAACGTTGTGCGGGATGACCTTGAACCCAGGAACAAGAAGTTTGGTTGTGACACCGTGGCAGGCCCTTGGCAACAGCGAAAAGGTCAAGGAAGAACTTGCCCTTGGAGATGGCGTATCCTCCAGGGATGCGAGCCGTGGGAGAAAGGAACTTACGTACGTGGAGAGCGACGAGAGCGAGCTCATGGCCGTGTGGGCGAGCAGAACAAGGAAGCCCAATACGCACCGGAACCGCTACAGGAACTACGACGTGTACGGCGAGTACTACCAGGAAGGCTACAACGAGTGCAGTGTGAACCTTGACGGCACCAACGTGAACACGATCAGGAACACGAACGCGTACACGATCAAGGACTACGTGGAGATAGGAAAAGTCATGGTACCGTACGCTTTGCTGTGTGCGAACCAAGTGCTGAACGAGCTCTACAGCGTCGTTGGCGTGACCGGCGAGTACTACACGGAAGAGCGCAGGAACGGCGACCAGAACACCGAGAACCAGGAGAGTGAGAGCCTTTCAGGCTACGCCCCTATGTACCTAGTAAAACAACAGCGAGGAGTACTGAGAAAGCTTGTACAGGAACATGTTCAGAGTTTCGTAGAAAAGCTAGCAACTGCAGGAAAGAAGTTTCACGACGTCGTGCATGTGATAGTTCAGGAAGTCATTTCCAACAGAGTTGTATTTCAAGGAATTCGCATAGCAGTGTTCTTAGGAACCCCAATGGGACTGATTACTTGGATCACCCTGTCGTACTATTCTAGTTTGTTTTTCGCAAGAGCAAGCAGAAGCTCAAAGCCCCAAAGGAAAACAAGAGGAGAAAGGAGAGCGCAAGCAGTGAACAGGAAGCAGTGCAAGTCACTACTTTTAGCAGCACTAGTGTACAGCAACCTTGAAGCAGCAAAAGGAATGGAGGATGCATTGAAAGCGCTTGCAGAGATCAATGCACAGACCTTTCAAGGAATACAGACACTAGCAGAGGAGATCAGGAACTCAGCAGCTTCAGGAAGCCAAGGAGAAGCAGGACTTACACAAGCGTTTCAGGAAACACTTACAGCAGTGCAGGAACAGCAAAAGGCAACACAGACAGCGTTAGCAGACGCTCACACGAACGCAGCAACCACACTTGAGGAGATAGGAGCATCTCTGGAGAAAGCAGTAAAGGAACAAAGAAAGCCTGGAGAAGTGGAGTTGCACAAGTTGATCAAAAGCCCTGAAGCGTTTTCCCCAGGAACATGGCAGGAAGAGAAGAGTGGCTGGACAGAGTTCAGGAACAGGATGCGGATCTGGCTTGGAGCAGTGGATTCCAGTATGGTGAAGATCATGGACATCGTCGAAAGGAACTTGAAAGACGATAAGATGATAAAGATGAGTGAGATGTCTGGAGCAATATACGGTTCTGGAGTTTTGTGGAAAGGAAGCTAGCCGCCGCCTGTACAGTGTTCTTTGTTCATATACCAAAGGAAGGCCTTACCGTGTTGTAAAGCACGTAGGAGAGGAAAACGGTATGGAAGCCTACCGTATGTTGATGAAGGAATATCAACCAACGAATCGTGCAAGATCGTTGGAACTGTTTCACAACATCCTCAACTACAGGTTTGCTCACAACAAAGGAATTGCTGAGAACATCCTCGAATATGAGGAACACATCCAGAAGTACGAGAAGGCGACAGGAGAAAAGGTACAAGAGAACTTGAAAGTATCTACTCTTATCCAAGGAATGAAGCCTGATGTTTAAAGGCACTTGTTGCTCAACCTTGACGAGAAGACACAGTACACAGCTCTTCGTCAGTACCTTGTGAACTACGAGTCAACAGAGCGTTGGACTAACTCTTTGTCAGCCCAGCAAGGAACACCTCACCGAACTACGACAGACTTGATCGACAAAGGTGATGACCATGGTGGTCTTGCAGCAATGGACATCAATCAAGCATGGTACAAAGGTAAGAAAGGCTATGGCAAAGGTTATGTTCATAACAAATGCAAAGGCAAAGGAAAAGGCAAGAAAGGTGGAAAGGATTTCGGAAAAGGTTTCGGATTCGACGGTAAAGGCAAAGGTAAAGGAAAAGGTTTTGGAGGTTTTGGCAAAGGCAGAGGTCGAGGCAACTGGAAAGGTCGAGGTAGAGGTTTCAGAGGCTACAAAGGAAAAGGTAAAGGTCGAGGAAAAGGATTCTACAGACGCAAAGGTAAAGGCAAAGGAAAAGCCCAAGCAGCTACAGGAGTTTGTCACTACTGTCAGAAGTACGGACATTTCGAAGCGCAGTGTAGACAGAAGCAGCGTGACATGGGTTACCAAGCAAGGAACGTAGACCTCGAGAACCAAAGTGAACAGGCAAGCACCACAGGTACCTCTACTCAGGCCCCTTCGTCAAGCAATAGGACCTCAGCAAGCCAGAGCCAAGCAAGTCAAGGAACACAACGACCAGTGATTAGGATGGTCTCCATGTACCACATGGGAGACGAGCCCACAAGCTTTCCGGAGGAATTCGAGATGAGTGAAAATTCAGAGGAAATTGAGATTGAGTACTTCGGAAGAGTTTTGCGGGTTGTTGGTGAAGAAGTTCAGGAAGAGAGAAGTGAGACAGAAGAGTTTTGGATTGGTGATGAAGATGATGAGTTTCAGGACTGTGATGAGGTGAGTGATGATGCATGGTGGCAGTGGCATCTAGCAGGAACCCCAGTAGGAACGCAAGATCGTGGATACTACTACGAATGCCCCAACGGATGTCATGAAACACCTTGGCACCCGAACATGCAGGAATGCGAGTATGGATGTCACCATCCTCCCAGGAGGAACAGAGTTGAAGGAACAGCACCTTCAAGGACAAGCACCAGGTTTGTTCGTGCAGCAAGGAACTCAAGGACTCGAGAGATCGAGGTAGTGCTGGATTCTGGAGCCGACATCTCGTTGGCACCAATGTGGATGAAGAAGTACGGAAGGAAAGCACCCAACACTACTAAGGTGGTTTTGCGAGACGCACAAGGATCTCGTATCAAGTTTTCAGACCAAAGGATCATTGAGGTTGAGTTTCGAGACGTTCAAGGAAACATCGTGAAGGTTGAAGAAGTGTTCTTGATTTCATCGGTAGTGCACCCTCTTTTAGCAGTAGGTAAGCTGTTGAAGAAAGGTTGGGAGTTCAGAGATGGAACAACTACAGGCACCTTCCTCACAGAAGGAACAACCAAGATTGCGGTGAATTACAACAACAACTCACTTACAACAAAAGCCTTTGTGAGAGCAGTCAACTGGGAAGCAGAAGCCAAGCCTATTCCCATATATTTGTGCGAGAACCTGAAGGAACTCATTGAAGAGCAACGTGTTGGTTGGACCAATTGGAGAGACCCTTACCAAGTCCACTACAGCCTAGGAACTTCAGAGCACGTTGATACTTACTTGATGTTTCCACCAGGAAAGTTTGCGTACAGAGCCGTACTCATTGAGGATGATGATCAGTGGTATCTGTTGCATCACAGCATCATGTTTGAGGAACTTGAAGAGCCATTCGGAACGATCTTTGATGGCAGCAAAGAGTATCGAACATTGATGCTAGTATCGCTCAAGGAATTTCCATTGACCCTCATAGGTACACCCAAGGAAGATGAAGATCGCAAGATGTTCGAAGAGTACACTGAAGATGCATGGTCAATCAGCATGGACGGTACAACACTCACTAGGTACCACAACTCGTTGAGAAAGACCTTGTTCAATCCTCGAGACACCAACGACATTCCAGTGGATATTGGAAATCTCAAACCAGACAGGTACACCTATGGAGAAGAACCGATCAACAAGGATTTCTTTGAGGATGATAAGTTTTGGACTTTGGATGAGCCGCACAGAGACCCAGAACCACTAGGAGGTTTATCTTGGACAGGACGCAGTGTATTTGAACTCATTGAACCAGTGAACCCTAAGGCCAGGAAACCAAAACAGAAGGTTCACCAACTGGACACGATCCCAGAACAGGAAGAAGAACAGGAAGAGACCTCAGAGGCCCAAGCACCAGCGCACAGACACGAGCTTGCAGGAGAACTGTCATTTACCTTCAATGGTCATGAGTACAACCAGCAGAACAGCCTCAAGGCCCTGAAGGAACTTTGTAAGGAACTTGGAGTTTCAAAGTTTGGTTCTAAGCAGGACATTCTTAGAAGACTCAGCAGGTCGATCATGGAAGCAGAAAGGCACATGGAGCTTACCGCAGCTCAGAAGAAGTACAAGGAGTACATTTGAAGCAGAACCTCTGAAGGTACCAAAACAGCCAAAGCCAGAAGAAGTTGCAGTACATAATCTCACACACTTGCCTTACGCATCGTGGTGTCCTACATGTGTAGCATGCAAAGGAAAAGAGTCTCCACATCTTCGTGAGAACCCAGAGAAGGAGAGATCTTTGAGACCAACTTTCTGCATGGATTTCTGTTTCACAGGAACAAGTCACGATGAGGCACCAGCAGCAGTTAGTCTTGTGTGTGTTGATTCTTGGAGTAGGAACATGGTCTGTATCCCTACAGCATCCAAAGGAAAGAATCTTGTAGAACACCTTTGCGAAGGAGTCACCTACTTGAGCACCCAGCTAGGATATGGAGCCATCAACTTGAAGGCCGACAATGAAGGAACTATGATGAAACTGAAGCAGGTAATCCAGAAGCAACGAGCAGCTTTAGGTTTAGGAACAACCTTGCAGGACGCAGTCAGTGGCCAGAAGGAAACCAACGGCATGGCAGAGAGAGCAATTCAAACCATTAGGCGACAAGGAACTACCTTGATTAGGCACCTGGAACACAAAACAGGAACATATATTGCTCACACCCATCCAGTCTTCAGTTGGGCTTTCAGGCATGCAGCGTGGACCTTGAACAGGTACCATCGCCACACAGGTACAGGAATGACGCCATATGAGTGGATGGCCGGGCGCCCTTACGAGGGCCAACTTGCCGAATTTGGTGAATCACTTTTGGTTTTGACCAATCGTTCAGGAACACGTGGCAATAGGAAAGGCGACCCTATTTGGTTGAGAGGAGTGTTCTTAGGAAAAACAGACAACAACTTGTTCATTACATGGCACATGGACGGCATCAAGACGAGCCGTAGCGCAAAACGCTGTGTGGAACATTTCGACATCAAAGGAATAAGCAGCGTAGGAATTCATACTTGGGAAGTGAAGCACACTACCCTTACGACAAGGAACATCCCAAGGAAGAACATCCCAGGACCACTTGCAGAGGCACCACCTATCATGGATGGAGCCGGAACTCAGGACCAGACAGCTCAGGAGTCGGCGCCTTCAGCACCTTCAGGACCGATTGTCATCCAAGGCGGGGACTCTGCGGGAAAGACAGGACCTACTAGGTCAACGTACTTAGAGAGCAAAGCAAAGCAAGCACAGAGCAAGAGGAAAGCAGAAGAAGAACTTGAGCAGGAATATCCCGACGAAAACCAAGATGAAGCAGCATCGGACCCAACGTCTTCAAGCAGTAGCAGCAACAAGGAAATGGACACAGCCTCGGAACCAGAACTCATCCCAGACAGTGCAATGGCCAGTGAACTACTTTCAGCTAGAGGACCTGCACCTCTTAGGAAGCAAGAGTTTGAAGATGTAGGAACAGGTTCCAAGATCCCGAAGATAGATTCTCCCAAGAAAAGGTACCCTCCGTTCAACGTAGGAAGAGTGTACGAGCACAACGACGAGGAACTACCCGAAGCAGGACCAGGTACAGAAGACATTTTCTGGGAAGATTCGTACTCAGACATTGGCGATTCAGATGAAGAGCAAGACATCTTCAAGAGCGAGGACTCGACCTCCAGAAGTTCCAGAAGCACAGTTGCAGGAACTAGACCGTGAGGCGATGCTCACGGAGATCAACAGACTCACAGAGATGAAGGCATTGGCAAGGAAACCCTTGCAAGAGCTTGAGAGAAGAGCCGAGAGAGAAAGAAGAAGAAGAAGAAAGAGACCAAGGAACAAAGTGGCTCACAACGAAGTTTGTTTTCGATTGGAGATTCAGGAATGGCAGGTGGATGCGTAGAGCTAGGTTAGTGGCTAGAGAGTTTCGAGGTGTAGAGGTCAGGAACGACACTTTTAGCCCAGCTACAAGCGCATCGTTGGTGAGACTTATCCCTATCTTGGGACTACAACAGGAACATGCCCTGTATTCGATCGATGTCAAGGACGCATTCTTACAGGTACCGCAGAGAACTCGTTGCGCATGTCAATTCCCGAAGGAATATGTGGATCTGTTTGGCGACCAAGACCCTAGTTGTAGGAACGAAGGTTTGTTACTGCTCAGAGTACTTCCAGGACAGCGAGATGCAGCACTTCTTTGGGGTGATCATTTTGCAGGAACACTTAAGGAGCAAAACTTTGATAGGTGCATAGCATGCCCTACTTTGTTTCGTGACGACAGGAACAGCATACTTGTTGTGCATGTGGATGACATTCAAGCAGCAGGGAAAACCAGACACCTGGATCCTAAGCTAGGAAAGCTAGGAGAAACCTACGAACTGAAGGTTGAATTCCTCTTCTTGACAGAACAGGAACTTGAAATAGGAGAGTCACATCAAACCATCAGATTCCTCAAAAGGAAATTCAGCTATCACAATCATGAGCTTCACATCACGAGTGACCCAAAGTATCTAGTGAAACTCAAGGAAGAACTGAAGCTGACTAGCAAAGCCTCAAAGCCAACTCCGTGTACCCAAGAGTCTCAGGAAGCCGACAACACCCAAACCCTGAACCAGGAACAAGCAGCATCGTTCAGGAAATGCGTTGGCATACTCTTGTATGTCAGTCAGGATCGCCCTGACGTGCAGTTTGCCGTAAGAGGTTTAGCCTCCAAGATGTCAGAACCCACACATGGTTCTTGGAAACACTTAGTCCATCTTGTGCAGTATATGGCAAGAACTGAAGGATACCATCTTGTGTACAGGAAAACACCAAGAGGACTTAGCAATCTCCATGAATCCATTAGGAGCGGCAGTTACGACTTTACAGGAACACAGCCCAAGGAAAACCATCTTTTGGAAGTCTACAGCGACTCAGATTGGGCAGGAAAGAAGGACACTAGGCGCTCAACGTCTTCAGGAATTGTTTGTCTGACGGCCAGTGTATCTACTCCTTTTCAAGGAACCAAAAGTCAGTTAGCTTGAGCAGTGGTGAAGCAGAGTACTACGCAGGAGCTAGCGCGGCATCTGATTCTATATTGTTGAAGGAAGCAGTTGAATTCTTGACAAGGAAAATTTGCAAGGTACATTTGTACATGGACTCTTCAGCAGCTAGAGGCATCATTACAAGGCAAGGTGTAGGAAGAGTGAAGCACCTCCAGATCAGGACCCTTTTCTACAGGACCTCCACAAGCAAGGAACAATCAGTGTTCACCCTGTAGGAACCAAGGAAAATACAGCCGACATAGGAACCAAGCCCCTTTCAGCGAAGCGTATTAGACTGTTGTTGCACTGGTTAGGTTTTCAAACCGGAGAGAACGAACCAGTAGGCCGAGAAGAACTCAAGGAACACAAGGCCCAAACACAAGCCAAAGCAGTTGTAAGGATGATCAAGAGCCCAGGAACTTTGTCGTTTGCAGCTTTGTTGTTTGCAGGGATTTCAGGAATTTCAGACAGTCTTCAGATTCAGAGTTGCAAGGAACAGAGTTTTGAAAGTTGTTTTCTTCAGGAAGAGTTTCAGCCAGAGTTTCAGGAACACGTTTTCTGTCTTGCAAGTGCATGTGCACAGGACGGCATATGCAGTGACACGAGTGCATGTGAGCTAGGAACGTTTGCAGGAACAATGCATGAAACCTCATGTTTTGAGATGCTTTCACAGCTCAGGCGTACAAGGAATAGTCCAGCCAGTAGCAGAAGGTCAAGGAACCTCAACCATGGAAGCTAGCGCGAGTTCTGCAAGAAGCGAGAGTGAAGTTCTCAAGGAACTTGAAGCGCTAAAGGAAGCCGCCACAGAACTCAGGAAAGCCAGCGCAGAAAGGAACGAGATCGCAGAGTCGATCAGGAAGAACACAGAAGAGTCGACGCGGTTGCGTCGATCCCAGGAACATGTGGCTGGTTGCGTGAAGTCCCTGACGGGACAAATCCAGGACGTCAAGTTTCAGGTCCAGGAAATGGCCGAGCAGGACGAAAGAGAACGCACAGAAGCCAAGGAACGCATGGCTTACGTCTTCGAGACGTGCGACAGCTTGAAAGAGCAGGTACAGACGCTTGTGAACGACTTCTACGAGCAAGAAGAGGAACTGGAACAGGAAGAAGAGCAAAGAGAAAGAGAAGCCAAGGACAGAGAAGCAGAAGGAGAACTACGTCGTGAAGGACACGGACCAGGTACAGCACCTTCGAGAGCTACGTCACCTACCTCCCACGAACACAAAGGAGAAGACGATGTAAGGAACTGGTCAGACAGGAGCTACTTCGAAGGACTTCAAGAACAGGAAGAAAGTCAGGACTACTTCGGCGAGAACGAGAACGAGGCCTACGTGGACAGCTACGTTGGAGGAGATCCCGGGGAGTACCCCGAAGGAGAAAAGGAAGCAGAGGCAACAGGAGAAGCAACAGCAGAAGAGGAACAAGACGAAGAGGCAAAGGAAGAAGCAAGGAGAGAAAAGATCAAGGAGATCAACGCCAAAAGCAAGGAAAGGCTTGAGGAGAAAGAGAAGGAAAAGAAACTCTTTCCGTACACCTACGACTACAGCAGCGAGTGGAAGGAATACTCCGAGAACGGCAACATCTACAGAGAGCACAGAATTACAGGAGAAAAGCAGTACGTGGACAAGGACTACACGTACAAGCACGAGAAAGGAACAAAAGGAAAGGAGAAAGGAGCAAAAGCAGGCAAAGGAAGAGGAAAGCCAAAGCAGCGAGCAGAAAGCACAGGATTTCGACCCCGAGATGACGATGATCGCAAATACTGGGAAGAACAGGACAGGATCTCAAAGGAACAGCAAGAGGCAAAAGCAGCAGCAGAGGAGAAGAAGAAGGCAACAGAGGAGCAGATTGCCAAAGCAAGGCTGAACAGGGAAGCGGCAGCAGAAGAGCAGGAGAAGAGAGACAAGGAAGCAGCAAGGCAGGAAGCAGCCGCAGCCGCCGAGAGAAGGCGAGAGGTAGAAGCAGCAGCCAAGGCAAAAGCAGAAAGAGAGGCAAAGGAAAAGGAGGAGACTGAAGCAGCAGCAGCCAAAGCAGAGAAGGAGAAAGAAGAGAAAGCAGACGAAGCAGCCAAAGAGGAGAAGGAAAGAAAGGAACAGGAAAAGAAGAGAAAGGAGAAGGAAGCCAGGAAGAAAAGAGAGGAAGACAAGAAGGAGGCATCGGCGTACATTGCCCGAAAGGAAGCAGAAAAGAAGGCAGCAGCAGCAGGAACAACGTCAGGATCAGGAGAAGTGGAACCGAGACGTGAAGAAGACAGGATGAAGAAGCTGGAACAGATGATGGAGGAGATGATGAAGGAACGTAAGGAGGATAAGGAAAGGATTGCAAGCCTCACACAGGAGCTTGAGAGCAGAGGATCGGCAGCCGGGTCGCAGGCACCCACAGAGCCAGACACAACACCAACAAAGGATCAGGAGAAGCCAGAAGAAAAAGGAAAAGGAAGAGAAGAAGGAAAGGAGCCACCAAGCGTAACACAGCACAAGCAGAAGAAGGAAGACAAGGACGACCCAGAACTTTCCGCCAAAGGACCAGTGAACGAAGCGTCGTACTTGAAAGGAAAAGGCCGTGGAGAGTTTGAAGGAAACTGGTTTGCAGTCTACGGTTTCCAAGGCAGGAACTACCAGTGGAAGTGGAACGAAGAGAAGGAAAAGTGGTACTGGTATTCAGGATCAAAAGAAACTGGTTGGAAAGCAGCGTCAAAGGACAAGCAAGGAAAGGAAAAGTGCAAGTCGCAGGCAAAGCAACGTGAAGAGTGGCTAAAGGCACAACTTGAGGAGCAGCAGGAAGCCACCAAGGACAGCGAAGAAGAAGAAGGAAGCAAAGCAGTGAACTTCCAGTGAAGCAAAGGAACAGCGAGCAGTACTGAGGCCAGAGAGCCGAGGAAAGAGCAGTGAAGCAGGACACACACAGGAACCGTGGCACAGCCCTTTTTGTTTCTGTGGTGATCTAAGTAAGTTCAGGAACAGTCTTGTACAGTCTAGCAACCTTGGAGAGGATTGCGAGTGAACGGAAACGTTTGCGAAAGAGGAACAACGTTTGTTTTGTACTGAAAAGGAACTGCAGCGTGTTTACTGTCTGTTCAGGAAAAGTCGGAGTCACCTCAGTCGAGGAACTTTCGCTAACTCCGAAGGCGGGGTGTTAAACATCTTGCCAGGAACAGTAACACCGCTAATGCAGTGTAGCTAATGTAAAGGAACAGCCGTCACGCACACGCGACGTGAAGGCTCGAGACCCCGGACACACGTGCCCAGGAAAGCAAAAGTGTCCGACAGTCTGTGAGGGTAGGAACCCTTAGTGAAACCCGTTCTTTAACACGACGGCAAAGGCAGCAGCAGGAGTGCCGGAGCCCGTTCTCCCTCCCTCAAGTGAGGCCCGAGCAAGGAACGAGGCGAAGGCTGAAGAGAGCCGACGACCCGGACAGAGACCCGTCTCCGAGTCTGGGGGCAAGTGCAGGCGAGTTCGCCAGAGGGCGAAGCGAGAGGCTCCAAAGCAGGTGGAAGAGGTCGACAGGAGCCGCAGCCCAAGCAAGCCAGCCACGGTGCGTAGCATGTCAGTATTGACGGCGAAGGCACCAAGGGTGCGGCCTGCCCGGAACCGGGCTCGCCGCACATATCAATGCCGGCGTTGTGGCACGTACATAGCGCCAACAAGGCATGGGTTCAAGAACCATCGTCGCTCCGCCGCATGCCCTCCTACCGTCACTGGCACGAAGGGCGGCGTCCCTGGAGCAGCTGTCTCAAGCACGGAGAATGGGAGCACCAGGAGTGGCTGGCGGGGAATGGAGGAGCGGACACGGAGACTTCTGAGGATCTCCGCCGCGAGATCGAGAAGGAGTCGGAGCACCAGAACAAGAAGAAGCCAGCCCCGCCTCCACCGCTCATCGATCTCCGCCCTCTGGCCAAGCGTGACCCGCGGGATCCCCCCCCCCAGGCGGATCGGGAGGCGGATCGGGATCGCGGGGCGGTGGCGGATTGGAGAAGGCGGCGGTGCTGACCAGCCTCTGGGAGTCGACACTCCGAGCTGTGCTGTGAGGCAGCACTCCGGAGCAAGCACCCTGCAGCCCCTTGAGCTCCCCGCCTAGTCTTGCTAGGTTGGGTTGTAGCTCAGGGCTGCTGTAGAGTAGCCGAGCCGGCCTGTAGCTCCCTGCGAAGCCCTGCATCTGCAATCGCCTGAAAGAGCTGTAACATAAACCCTAAACCTGAAACCCATATATATATATATATATATATATATATAGACACTAAAACCTAAACCCAAGGAAAAATTCAGATGCAGGGTGACTCCAGGTCGTAGCTGACTTCGCAGGGCTTCGACAGGAAGATCTGCTAAGCCAAACAGGAAGCACCCCCGGAAACACTCAACCCTATATAGAATCCAAAATATGAAAGCTATAAAATTTATCCTTAACCCCGGAAGCCCTCGGCCCCAGTACAAACCCAGGACCCGGCATGAAGAAATAAAGATAAGATAATATAGGAAGCCCCATGGTTGAGTGCTTTAGGGTTTATTCTAAAGCTGAGTGCTCCTAAAACTCTCGCCCGGATCTGTCGAAGCCCAGTCTTAAGTCGTAGAGTGGCCAGACGGCGAAGCGGAGCACTGCGAGCTGGAACTCGGAGAAGAAAAGGGTGGAGCTTTTTTTCGACAGGGATTCTGTAACTATACATGTGCAAGCAGGTTGGTGTAGCCGTGATGTTTCAAGACAGTGACCTCTAGAGTCCATTTTGGGAAGCAGCAGCAGACCTTGGGCCTCGGCATCGGCAAGGCCATATATATATATATATATATATATATAGACACTGTATATATATATATATAGACATGTATACTCTCTCTCTCTCTCTCTATATATATATATATATACATATACATCGCGAAAGCCGCAGAATCCCCAACCGTGTGGCACAGGTTGGGCTCGGCAGAGATGGCGAAGCAATGGTTTTCTCGCGGTGAGCTTTGTGCACTGCAGCAGTCTCTGCTGCAGAGTTCGCTTCCCCCTCCTGTGGATTGGCTGGACTTTGAGGCGGAGGCGGTGCGAGAAGCACTCTACTGGGCGATGAAGAGTGCTGCTGAGAATCGCGACAAGTCCGCTCGCGTCATAGCAGCACTGTGTCTCTTAAGATTCCAGTGGGGGGACCTTCTTAAGGAAACCGGAGCGGATCATGGCCAAATGTACAGCGGATACAGCTATGTGCCGGCAGAGCCTGAGTATCCGCGGCTCACAGAGCAGGAGCGGGTCAGGGCGCTCACGGCAGAGTGGAGCCACAGCCGAGTCGACCGGCAAGTTCGCGAGTTGCGACATGCTCTGAGAATTATCCCCGCTTATTTCGGTTCCAACTTGAACCGAGAGTGGGAGAGCTACTTCGAAGCTGCTGCGGAGCAGCTTCAGATCACGATGATGCTACTGGAAATCGTGCACAACAGAGACTATAGACTGCTTGAAGGCCTCGAAATGGAGGAGAAGAGGTAGTGCTCCTGCTAGCTCTCCGGAGAGACTCCTTCTGCTGATCTTGGCCTTGCAAAACGTCCGGCCGGAGGCGTAGGTGATCGTAGGTGTTTGTAGGTGGTCACTCTGGGCCACCTGGCTAGGCAGGTGGCGTAGGTGGCGTAGGTGGTCTAATGTCCTTACCTTTCCATGGATCTGGAGGCGTAGGTGGTGTAGGTGGCCTGCTTTTCCTTACTTCTCAGGTCGGGCCAGGCGTAGGTGGTGTAGGTGGCGACCCTGGCTTAGGCCTTCAACATGGGGGCCTGGCGTAGGTGATTGTAGGTGGTACTCTGCGGCTAAGCTGCTGGCAGGAGCTTTTCTGGAATCGCTGCTGTCTGTTTCTTTGTGGATTTAGGAAGCAGAAGTAGAGCTGCAGACTGGGGATTTCTTGGCCTCCGCAGCTACCTACTTTCAGCTTCTAGTTTGCCCCTCTCCTCCTAGCTTGGCCAGACCGCAGCCATGGTTGCCGCCTTCGAGGACGCTCAAGTCGAAAGCCTCGAAAGCCGTTGCAGGACACGGCAGCGGAGCCGCAAGCTTGTGTACTCTGCCAGAAGACCTTCGCGGCCCAGGACCTGACCGGGCGGTGGACAAGCAAGAAGTGCAAGACCTGTGCCGCTCTGGAGATGAAGTTGTGGCGGCAGCTGGGGTCCTTCGAGCCATGGAAGAATACCACCGCGGCAGAGAAGGCGGAGTTCTACAAGGGCTCAGGCGAGTACAAAGACTGGCCGACGCTCGAAGCTCGTCTCACGGACGTCCGTTCGCTTCCAGAAGGAGTGTGAGAAAGGTGAGTACTTGCCGGCTACGGTGTACTTGGCGAAGGGCTTTACCCAAGAGCACATCGACAATTGCGATGAACGCCGCGAGCATTCCCACCTCGGCGAGACTATCAGAATCCCGATTCAGTCTCGCAGCACCGGCGAGATCAGGGAGTCGATTCAGGAGGAGATCAACAAGAGGGTGAAGGACGTTCGCAAGAAGAAGGGGGACCCGACCACTAAAGACTGGGACCTACCGTCGCACACCTCGAAGGAGAGTCAGACAGCAAAAGCGGAGACAGCCGCCAAGAAAGCGGCGGTGAAGGCGAAGAAGCAAGCTGTGGCCGTGGCACAGTCCTCCTTGGCTTCGGTAACCTCGCTGTGGTGCTCCGTCAGCACCTGGGAAGGGAAGGAGACCGACCCGGAGCTGCTCGCCAAGCTGAAGGACCTGAAGTGCAAGCTGGGCCGAGCAGGTCCTCGCGAAGAAGGACACCGAGGAGGTCGTCCCCCTTGCCTTTTCCAAGAGCGACCTGAAGACCTTGAGCAAGGAAGTCCAGGACGTGCTGGGGGACTGCAAGCAGGCCCAGAAGGAGAAGAACAGGTTGAAAAAGGCCGCGAAGGAAGCGAAGCCGGCAGCGACGGAGGCAGAGAACCCGCCTGCCCTAAAGAGACGCAGGTCAACAAGGGCAGCTGAGCCGTCGCCGAAGTAGGAGGTTTCACGTGATCCTCCGCCCAGGTAGCATGAATCATCGCATGCAGGCATGCATCTTGCAAGGCCATAGTTTTTTAGCAGCAGGTAGTTTTTTCTTGTAGCTTTCTATAATTCGATGCAATCTAATTCAAGACAACGAGAACCGATGCAGACCACTGAGGACGAAACATGCAAGGAGTTGCGAAGACCATGGTCAGAAGCGTCGTTGTGCACAGCTTCACTCTTTCTGCAGCCAGTTCTGCTCCAGACCCTGTGTAGCCTCGCCCCTGCAGTGCCTTGTACAGTATGCGGCAGCGTCAGGCTTGTCTGTACAACGCATAATATAATATCTGTATAGAATATATTCTTGTTCGAACTGGCAGGCGAGCCCCGACACCGCGAGGCGTTCGTTGAGAGAACGTTCGCGGTACCCCAGGGCGACGTTCGAATGGCGCTGGTGTTGGAAGAAAAGCATCGGCCTGGGCGGTGCCGTCGTGTGGTGGTGGAAGTGGTTCAAGTATCCATTGGCCCGGGACCACACTTCGGCAGAAGCCGGCGAGCCGGCCGCGGCATCGTCGCGGGGCACGAAGCGGAGGTGCGAGAGGTCTGAGTCGGAGGACTCCGAGCAGTAGCTGCCAGTTTTTGCAATTGCTGTGCATTCGCGGCATGTCGCATGTCACAGCAGATGCACTGTATAGAGAGTCTGCTCAAATCGAATTTGCTTTCGCCACTGCTGTGGGACAGCATGCCCGTGAAAAGCGTGAGCCCTTCACAGCTGGAAGTAGTGCAAGCTTCGGCCTTCTTCTAACAAGCAGCCCGATACAGATCCCCGTCAGGGCTATATGCGGCCGTATTAGTTGGAAGCTGTGAGCTGGAGGGCAGTAGTGCTTGCCCTGTGTCTGTACGGCATCATGTCTATACTTTTTTGACAGGGAACCTATATATGTGGCTGCGTTGGTTCAAATACATGCAGGGAAATCCTTTAGGGCAGACCGCATCCCTCCCCGTACTGTCCGCGGCTGAAGGCCATGTCGAAGCAAGCTCGTGCGGTGCTCCAGGACGAAGGTCGTGCGGTGGACCTCTACTTCGGGAAAAACAAGGTAGGGTTCCATGGAGATTTCTATCTACGCCCGAAACCCTACTAGACCCTATAAGCCCTAAACTTGCTGCATGAATATAAGATCTCCAGGCCCAGATGAGAATGATGACACTGAAGCATGCTTTCGCTTTGTCGGCGAATGCAACAGTCTGCGAGCACGTCGCCCTGCACGGTTGGGTTCACAAGGGCATAGAGCCTGACGGACGTTTCCTGGACGCTCAAGCCCTGGTCCAAGGCAGAGTCGTGCAGTTGAGGAACTGCAAGCGAAGCCGCCGCTGCAGCCCCAAGTCGCGGAAGACTCGCAGGCTCGGTGACAGCAGCTCCCCTGCAGACTCCAAGCGGCCCTCGGACACACCAGGGAAACTTTTGCGGAAGGAAGAGATGGCCATGCTAACACAGCGAAGTGTCAGCGACCAGCTCAACTGAGTTAGTACTTGTGTACAGAGCAAACGTGGTTTGACCCACGATCGATCGCAATAGCAGAGGAAAAAAAAGCTTTGCTGCTCTTTGCAAGCGTTCCACATCACGATGTATATAATAATAATAATAACAATAATAATAATAAAAATAATAACTTGACCGCGTCTGAATGCTGCATACCTGCCTCCGGAGAACCAACTCAGCTCAAGAGGATGTAGCGTCCTGTTGCCTGCCGCCCATGGAAACCTCGAGGAAACGGAAGCGAGACGAGCTGCTTTGTCTTCCGAGCAGGTCTGAGTTCATTGAGCGGCTGCAGAGTATACGTGGGCTTACCGATGCCCACATCGAGAAAATTACAGCTGGCCTGGGCATGCCTGCAATCAAGCACGACACCGGCCTGAAGTATGAGAGAGAAAAAGGATGCCTTCGGGACCTTCTGCTACCAGCAGCGAAGGGAGACCCGATAAGGATCCCTGTCATGAGCCTAGCTGCGTCATTGACTCAGAAGTGCCAGGCGAACAAAGCATTCGCAGACATTTTGTCTGCGGCTGTAAAAACGGCACCTGACGGCACCCTGGATGCCCTGGTGTATGTCGACGAAGCCGTCCCAGGCAACATTGTCCAACCAGACAACCGCAGAAAAGCGTACCTCATGTACATTAGCTTCCTGCAGTTGGCCACGACGTTGCAGGCAGAGTATTCATGGACGACGGTGGGGTGCGTCAGGCATTCTCTAGTAAATGCAGCAGCTGGAGGCTTGGCCGGCGTCATGTGCGAATTCGTTGGCCGCTTGCAAGAGGAGCTCCAGGGTTTCGCAATCCAGGACAGCGCGGGCTCGCCCGTTCTGGTGCGAGCCCAGAAGTTTTGGCTGCTCGCAGATGAAGCTGCTTTGAGACGGACCATGGCGGCTAAAGGTTCTTCCGGGGTGCGGCCCTGCAAAAAGTGCAGGAATGCTTGCAACGTCGGCTACAGCATGGACTCCTTGCATCCGATAACAGAGCCAGATTTTGGGGTATTTCGCCGCTTGCATGTCGAAAAATTAAAGGAATACCTGCAACACCTGAGGCAGCTTCCCAACCAAGCCCAGCTGGAGCGAGCCCAAACCCTGCTTGGCTGGCGATACGTGCCGCAGAGTTTCCCCTGCCGGCAACCCGACTTGATCCCTCCGCAGCGGGTTCTCGACGACGGGCAACATTGCTTCTATGTGAACGGTATAGTGAACGTGGAGCTGGGACTCTTCCTGGATGCAGCGCTAGAAGCGGGTGCTCTTAAGAAAACAGCAGAGCTGGCGGATGCCTAGGCAAAACATGCTTGGCAAGGTCAAGATATGAGGGTGGCGCGACTGCTCGGTTCCAAACTCTTGCAATCCGGTGGGGAATATCGCGGCAAGGCCTCCGAAACAATGTCGGTCTTGCCTTTGGTCGTTTCTTTGCCGAGAGAGTGCTGGCTCCTTGCGAGTTGCTGAGGGACAACGTTCGATCACTGCAGCTACTCTGCCGAATTTCTAATTATGTGCGTTTCCTGAAGCAGTCCCGGGACAAAGCGGCGGCCCGGGACATGCTCCAGCTGCAAAAGAAGCACCTTGAACTTTACGAGAAGTGCTACGGGACGGACAAAGTGAAACCGAAGCACCACTATGCGATGCACATACCTTCCCAACTTGAGGAAAGCCATGTTCTGGCTGATTGCTTCCCCGCTGAGAGGCGAAACAATCTCTTCAAGCAGGATGTGGCACCCAGAATGAAGAAACTAACAGGTTTCGAACAAGCTGTCTTGCTGCGACTTGCAAGGACGGATGCCCAAATGCAAACGTCCTTCAGTTTGCAGCCAGCCTTGGAGAACCCAAGACCTGATGCAGCTCTGGCACTGCAGCTTGGCGTGGCCAAGGCCCTCTGCTCCAGGCGCCTGTTGTGCAGCAGCGGTGCTATTGAAGCAAAAAAGATCGTGTACATCTTGGCTCCCACCCTGGCGGTCAATGTGAGATGCTGGGTCCAGCTCAAAAATGACTGTTTCGGGCTTTGCCATAAGATGCACACGGTAAATGATTCCATGTCGTGGCTTTCTCAATGCAACAGTGTGTGGACAACGACGGAAGAGAACGTGTTAGTACCCTGCAAGTTCATCTTGCATACCTGTCGCGTGTCTTGGTCCCTTCAAGAAGGGACCAAAGTCACTTTGTTGCATTAATTATACAGACATTATACTCGCAAAATCTGGCAAATGCCGAAAAAAAGGTGCGATTCAGCAAAAGTATGGTTTTTGAGACTGCAAAAAGTTATTACGACTTATTCGGACTTGCAAGATAACTCAACATAACTCAACATAACTCAACATAACTTCGGGGCTACTTAGGTAGGCTCTGCCTGCCTACGTCACGCGCTGCGCTATCGACCTTTCACAAGAAGATCCCCGGCAGCTGCCTGACCTTCTCCTTCAAGCAATTTGGTCCCGGGTGGTTCTAGGCGTCATTGCAGACCTCAGCTCACTTGCCCCACACCTCGAAGAAGCCTGCGCCTTTCTACAGGCCATACGCTCCTCCGGAGCCTCAGCCCTCCTCTTCCTGCCAACAGATCATTTCCTCTTTCTCCGTTCTGCGAGGCGGTCCACGACGGGGGACTCTTCCTCTGCCCGGAGCCAGATTCAGATAGGGTACTCCTAGCCACAGCTCCCTTACCCACGTGGCCTTGTGCAGACCCGGGCCTTACAGCCTTGGAAGCGGCTGGGATGTTTGCGGCAATGCCACTTTCTACCATCTTCTATGAGGATAGGGAGGGTTCTCAGAAGGGTACTTCTCAGTGTGTTTAACCCTATTCAACAATATTCAGAAATGTTTGCATTTCTGCTTAAATATTCGGAAATATTCAGTTTTCTTCGGTAAACTTCCATAATATTCTTCATTCTTCCAGGTTCTTCACCATTATTCTTAGATCTTCGTAAATCTTCGAAATTATTCGAAACTATTCGAAATTATTCCAAAATATTCCAAATTATTCGTTGTATCTGCGGAGAACTTGAAACACTTTTCTAGACCATTCTTCTCAGATCTTCGTAAATCTTCGAAATTCTTCGAAATTATTCCAAATTATTCGTTGTATCTGCGGAGAACTTCAAACACTTTTCTAGACCATTCTTGTTCTTAGCATGAGCTTGACCTTGCTTGCTTTGTCGTTGTCCTTAGTCCGTCCTTACCCACGCAGAACATGCGAGACACCGTTGGCCGGGTGTCGGGACTGAAGTGCCATACGTTCCTGCTTCTGGCCAACCCACTTCGGTGGATGACAGCAGAGCACATGGGCTAATGCGTCTGCTGGGCAGGATCCTGTGCTCACCCGTTTCGACAATCCTCTCCCCCTGACCGTGCGGCCGGCGGTCACACAGGGGTGCATGTTGCCGAGCGGGGACAGCGCCAGTGCTTTGTCGCCCACTTGGGGTGGAAGAGCGAGGGCTGCACAGTGCCTTCAGACTGCAGGGGAGGCCGCAAGAGAGACAAAGAGAAGGAAAGAGAGAAGAGAGAGAGAGAGGGTCCCTTTAAGGAGCCCTACTAACTACTTACTGTTCCCCCAGCTGAAACCGCCAGCTGTGCTCAGTCAGGTCAGGCTCAGACGAGTTTTTAGGCGGCCGGAACTGCCTCCTTGAAAACTCTGGTGTTCAATGGCATTTTCTCACTCTTGATTGATGGCTGCAATGCAGGGGCCTTATTGACTAGACTAGGGCTTGGGGCTCCTATACAATATGCGTGGAACTTTGTCTGAAATCAGCAGTCTGAAATCAGCCGTCTGAAATCAGCTTCGTCTGAAATCAGCAGTCTGAAATCAGCCGTCTGAAATCAGCTTCGTCTGAAATCAGCAGTCTGAAATCAGCAATCTGAAATCTGAAATCAGCATAGCCATGATGCCTGGCACTCCTGAGTGGCCAGCCTGTGCGTTCTCGTCCTGGTACAAGGAAAACAAGAGCTGTGCCCGGATCCTCAGAGGGGTTTAAAGGGGTTTCGGTCTGTGTTCAGTCAGGCTCGATGGCTGCAATGTAGGGGCCTTATTGACTAGACTAGGGCTTGGGGCTCCTATACAACATGCTTGGAACAAGGAACCCGAAGGAATAGTATTGGTAGTTATCTAGGCTTCTATAGTAACCTTAAACCCTCGCAGCCATGGGCAAGCGCAAGCACGCTCGGGACAAGCGGCTGCCGGAGTACTTGAGATGCAATTGAATCATTGTCATTTGTGTTTGATTTTGAGAGTCAGGGAGGACGGCTCACGCAGAAATACCGATGAATGAAATCATCATCTGAGGCACCTGAGGCCCAGCGAGTTCGGGCTACGCTATTATGATATGGCGCCGATGGGAGGGCAAGCGTCGTCGTCGATGTCGGGGATGGGCCCCCAGATGATGGCGGGGCAGGCTGCCATGCAGCCGATTATGTTTCGCCAGGCTGGCGTCGTGCAACCCATGGGGTCCCAGATGCTAGGCCAGGCCGCCATGCCACCCACGGGGATGGGATCCCACATGCTGCCGGGTATGAGTTCGCAGATGGGGCAGCAGCAGCAGCAGCTCGTCCCAGTCCAGCAGGGGGGCAACGGACAGCAAGGGGAGGTGGAAAGCAGCAGCAGTGAGTCGGTGGATCCATTTGATGATCTGCTGTCCACTGATAAGCCGCTCGCTTTAACTTAACTGTTTTGACTGAGTTGTGTTTCGTTCATGAGCATGCCAGGGGAAACCTTACTTTTAGCGGATGTCACATGCTCTTGTTTTTGGGTCCTGCTTTCAGGAGTGAGTCATCGGCACCAAGAAAGAAGAGGAAGTCAAGAGGCAGATCGCAGGAGAAGAAATCCAAAAAGGAGAAGAAGAAGAAGGAGCAGACTCAGAAGGACAAAAGCAAAGGCAAAAAAAAGAGGAAAGGAAATCAGAAGCCTTCGTCCAAGAAAGGCTGTGCTTGAGTGCTGGCATCATGTGAATTTTCTGCTCTGGACTGCCTAGTGAGCTACATTCCCCTGGTCCTTGATTCTGTGATGCAGCCCACCAGATGGCAAGAAGAAGAAAGTATCCTCATCCGGTTCCTCGAGACCGAGAAGTCCCTCGAGTGATTCCGATGATGCCTGTAGCCGCTATAGCCTCTTGTCTGTCATGCTGTCATAGGTCATGGCTGTTTTGGTTCAGGCATGAGCATTTTGTGTTAAACTTGTGAAGATGTGATTGACTCTGAGGTGAGGAGCTGGACAAGATGCCTGGCCCTGTGGAAGAAATCTTCGAAGACAAACACGTACCCAAGGCCAGATGAGGGAGATATTGAAATCAGGAGTGATTTGCAAGAGTGCAAAATCTGGCCAGGCGAGATGCCCTACGGCTCCTGACCCATCTTGATGAGGAGCGCTATGCCCCAGGCTTGGGCGCATTATTCGCAGTGTTGCTCTCTTGTTTTGTGCACGTGCTATGTTGTGTAATCTCCATTTTGAAACATGTTCCAAGTCAACCATGCAAGTGGCAAATATACGCTACAGCCGCTAAAGAGATCCATTCCGGGTTACTGCTGCTGGCAGGTATCAGGCACCAACTCAGCGATGTACATCTGGGCATGTGTTTTTGGTTGAGCTGTGGTTTACCACCAAGCATGCGAGTACGTGACCTCCGGGCTCGCATCAGAGGTGAGCTGAGCCTCGGTCCATTCTCGGTGTGTTCACTGTCCATGTTCAGTGGAATCATGTTCTGCCTGGTTCTGGGCTACCTGTGCAAACGATATGTGTTTGACTGAGGAAGGCCAAAGTCAAGGATGCCCGGGAGCGGTATTTGGCCAGGGTCGGCCTGGACCGCATGCAAGAAGTGAAGGCAGACTTCTCGAACTTGGCCACTTGTCGCTGAACATTGTCGAATTAAAGTAGCTTTGTCCTGTTCGTCCTATTCCTCCTTACTCTGCTGCTGTGTTGAATCAGGAAGAAATTGCCGAGAAATATGGCTGGCAAGATGCCTACCTTGGCAAGACCTTGAGCCAGGCAGGTTTTTTATGTTCTTCGCGCGACAGCCATTGTACGTGTCAGTTTCAAGTATCGTATACCAGGAGGGCGGAGGCTTTAAGCCTGACATGAGACAGACTTACTGGGTGGAAACCGACAAGTCGGGGAATGGCTGGTTGAGATTTAAAGAAGGACTGAAGTTGATTTGACCGGTTTCGCCTTGCATACGTCCTTGTTGCTGACCTCCTTCTTTTTGCTTGGGTGGTCGTTGTCAGGAGGAGATCCAAAGCTTGTCATTCCTGCTGGAGTTCCTGCCTGCAGGATTTATCGACAGGGCAAGCCTCTCTGCAGCAGTGTGTTCTTTGACAACTTCATTTTGTTGTTTCAGTTTGCTTCTGAGGTTTATGCTTCAAGGGCCGGGCCCGAAGTTCCAGCTGCTCGATTGCCAGGCCATCTTCGAGAAGGAGGACTCGCATCAAGAATGGATTCAAGCTCTGGCATCTTGATTATTTAGTTTCTTTTGGCGAGGGCTGTACCCCGTTTCACTGCCATGGAAGTTCTGGCTGAGGTGGAGGCTGCTAAGCTCAACAACCGCGAAAGTTGGGTGGAAGGAGTCAATCAACTGATGATCCCGGCCACGTTCGAGGCCAAGGATCCTACCACGGAAGACGACAAGCAGAAGAGGCTAGCTGGATCTTTGTTTGCACCATGCCCACCTTGTTGCAGCAGGTTAGTGGTATGCTTTTCTTAGCAGTCACGAAATACCTTGGCTCGATCGATACAGTACTTCCCAAGGACTGGGTGGTGCACTGGGCCTGCTGCCGGCCAAGGTCGATGTCCCAACTCTGGTGAGGTTTTGTTGGCCTAAATCCTGATGCCTAAACCCAAACCCTCAAAACCCTAATGCCTAAACCCAAAACCAAAACCCTAAGCCCTAACCGCTAACCCTTAAATCCTAAGCCCTAAACCCTAACCCCTAAACCTTCTTTAACATTGCGAGGTGGAAAGCAGGGAGCCGCGAGGCATCGAATTGTCGCCAGCAAAACAGGCACTTGGAATCATTGGCTTCTTCCTTAGCCTGCTTGAATTTAAACCCTCCCCGCAGGAGAAGCTGAAGGCGGCAACATCCAAGCTCCAGGTGCATATCACATGAGGGAAGCAGAGACACCTCATTCTGGTTTCTTGTCTGGATCTGAATTGCAGAACGAGCTGCTCGTACAGCAAAAAATTGAGATGCTGGAAGCAGCTCTTCGAGAGGCCAAGGCCAGTCCGGTCATTCATGTGGTTATTTGTTGGCTGCCTGTTGCTGCCAATTGGCTTTGTCAGGAAAAACAGTCACAAGGTCACCAGGCATCGGCATCGGTGCCAGGGCAGGTGCATCCTTTTTTTCTGTCTGCATGCACAAGAGTCTTGAACAATTGAAGGCCGCAACCGAAGTTGAGAAGCAGAAGCAAGTCGAAGAGGCTGGACGACGGTTTGAAGAACTGCATAAGCCTTGAACCCCCATTAGACTCATGAAGCCTTGCTCTTTGTGTAATGTCCAAGAATCTTGAAAAATTGAAGGCCGCAGCCAAAGCTGAAAAGCAGAAGCAACTCGAAGAGGCTCGACGAAGGTTTGAAGCAGTGTTGAGACTCATGAAGCCCTGCCCTTTGTGTAATGTCCAAGAATCTTGAAAAATTGAAGGCCGCAGCCGAAGCTGAAAAGCAGAAGCAACTCGAAGAGGCTCGACGAAGGTTTGAAGCAGTGTTGAGACTCATGAAGCCCTGCTCTTTGTGTAATGTCCAAGAATCTTGAAAAATTGAAGGCCAGAGCCGAAGCTGAGAAGCAGAAGCAGCTCGAAGAGGCCGGACAAAGGCTTGAAATCAAAGACTATCAACCTTGAACCCTTGTTTGACTGGAACCCAGCACCACCCCCAAGACAAGAAGAAGAGCAGGAGGCAAAGGTTCTGGGTTGAGGGTTTAGGTTTATTTCGGATTAAGGCTCGTAGGGCTTAAGGTAGACCCTAATTCCCAAAACGTCGGGTGGTATTCGGATCATTCAGTAAGCATCCCTTCCAGATATCCCAAAGGACACCCGAAAGTACAAAAACTTTATCCCGAAACTGTTAATTTTGGAGGTCTTCTATGTCTATAATTATAAGCGAATCTATTGGGCCCGTGCAGAGAATCCCTGCAGACGCAGCAAGCAAGGCTTTGCAAGAATCCACGCAGCTTGTAGTGGCTGGTAAGACTGACCGGACTATAAGTTACCTAAATGAGGCCTTTAATTCGGACGGGTGTTCAGACTCATTTACCCTACTACCAGACAAAGCGATGGAGCGCGGAGTCGGCTTGCTCAGAGACGGAGTGCCGCAACAGGGTCTTGTGATCCGACAACTCAGACAGACAGAAGGCCATGAAGCGGGGCATGCGCGACATTATGGCCGACAAGATATGGAAGATGTGGCCATGACTGTGGGCGCTTGAATCTGAAGGGCCGTCTTCACGACTTCTTCTACCACGATGCCTGACTGCTACGACGCTTGGCCCGGGCCGAGGCGCAAGACGCAAGGACCGGCGCCACGTACCCACGGGCCAATCCTTTCACGCCTCTCCTCCTACTCACGGAGAAAGACGATGAGCGTGTCGACCTGAAGCTCAAGGCTCGTTCTTCCTCTTCTTCCCTTTGTTGCTTCATTGCATTGCTGCTGGAATCACTGCTCCCTACTAGTGCTGCATCTTAAAGGGGTGTCGGAAAGGCGTTTTTAGTGCTCGCCCTAGTGCGGCCCAGGTGCACAGATGCTGCCGCACGCTCATCGCGGTTGGGTTTAGGTCCCTAAGAACCTTAACCCGCAGTGGAATCGCATTGGAAAGCAGATTGCATGCGGTTTCCCTAGGCTGCCGCTTGCCTGCTTACTCGTTCTTCCATCCGAGTCCTTTCTCGACTCTCGTCAACATGAAGCCCTCGGAGGTTCCAAGCCAGGATTTGCAGGTACTGCTGGCTCCGTACTGTGACCTAAGTCCAAAGCAATCCTATGAATGTAAGTCGCTCTCGAAGTGTTGAAGCCATGATGGCCTGTATGTATGTTCATAGACCACAGCCGACGAGCAGAACGTAAGTCCCGACCGAACCCTTGGTGTCGCGGTAAGTTGTCCTCCAGTGAATAAACTCGGTTCTATCCTAATTCCAAAGCCATCCCATGAATGTAAGTTGCCCCCCCCTCGAAGTGTTGAAGCCATGATGAGCGTTGTCGTCCTCCTCGGTCTGTATGTATGTTCATAGACCACAGCCGACGAGCAGAACGCGAGTCCCGACCGAACCCTTGGTGTCGCGGTAAGTTGTACCCCAGTGAATAAACCCGGCATCATGCTCTCGTCTAGACCTGTGAATCTTCTACATAATAAGCAGACCCCTCAGCCATGATGCAGGGTAGCAAACAAACCCGACATCATCCTCGATCTTTAATCGCAGAAGAAGAAAGCCGAGGAGGAGAGAGTCATCTTGGAGGCAAGCATGGGCCATGCCACAATCACCTGGTTTTGGAAAGACAAAACCACAATAGTTGTTGTGCACTCTGTGGGGATTTGCTGCTGGCAGGCAGCCAAAGAGAAGGCACAGGCAAGGGGCCTGCCTGCTTTCAAAACAGTTTCTGGAGATCAGAGTTCTACCCTTTGGCAGATGCAGATCCAGCTTCAGCAACAGCAGGCTCCTGCATGGTATTATTATTAGTTAGGGTTAATCCCGTCGCCTAGAGGACGAAGCCAAGAAGAAACGCACAAGTTTGAATCTTTTTGTGGTTTAGGGTTTGGGCCAGGGTACTTGGGCAGGGCTTAATGAATTCTTTGGCTTTAGGGCCAGGGGTATAAGGCTTAGGTGTTTTACGGCAAAACCTTAAACTCAAAACCCAGCCGGGCGGTTTTGGAGGCTAAGGTTGCAGTTGGGATCAACGGGGAGGGCCAGCACGAATGAGGCAAGTTCAGTGATTCCGGTTGTTGTTATTTTGGGTGGGTTGTTTCAAAGTCCTTGTACGCATTGGCTGCCTTTAACGGGCTATGTCAGATTTGCTAGCTGGCTCAATGGGTGCATGCTGGCTGGCGGATTAACCAAGCCGACTTTTGGCTGTCAGTTGCAACACGGCAATATAAGCGAATTCAAGCAGCAGGATTGCAAAGCTTCCCAGACTACAAACCGATTCCAATCCATTGCCTTGCAAGCAAGGGTTCTGAAAACTGTGATGCATTGCTCGAGCCGTTGCGCCAATGGCTTGTGAGAGGCAGGGCGAACTGTGAACTTTTCGGTAGGGTTCGTCCAGCTAGCATCCTGGGATTTCCTGTTAAACCAGGCGAGTGTGGCTTTGGAGTCTGCGATTCGGCTGGGAGCTTGAATCCGATTGCGAGCATGCAGCAGGGCAGTGGCAAATTTGAGTAAGGCAGGCATGACACTTGTCAGTTCTGTTAACACAATTATGTCAAAACACTGGCTATCGATTTGTGCGGGTTGCAATTAGTATGCATTCACTTGAGGCGACACTGATGAAGCCAAAAGGTGCAGGTGCATTGGCATTCTTCGATGTCGGCTCTTCCTGTCATTGGGATTCAAGCAATCGTCAGCTGGGGTTCGGTGTCGCATTCTTTTGCTGCGATAGTCCTAATTCACGTCGGCGCAGTGAGACGCACAATTCAAAGTTTCATTGTGTGTGTTTGTGTCCGATGCCAGTCCAGATGTGACGAACTACTCGGTCACGGAGGCCCGGATTTCGAGGAAGCAGCATTCAACAGTCGAAGGGTGTTGAGGGTCTGGGGCTTTGGCGGTTCAAGATGGTGTTGGTTTAGGGCGTTTTGGGGTTTTTCGGATGTTGGGGGCTGTGGGGTTCTTTTTGCCTGTCTGTGTTTGTGTGCATTGTGTGCTTCCGTGCCCTTGCATCCCAGACCGCCCCCACTGACTGCCCCGTACCCTCCCCCAGGTCCTGACCTTTGTTGACTTTCAAGTCTGAAATCAGCGTTATGGGAACTCAAGTTGTCAGAGAGCAACCTTTTCTTTCTCGGCTCGTGAGCTTAGTTTGAAATCAGCAGTCTGAAATCAGCTTCGTCTGAAATCAGCAGTCTGAAATCAGCATTTGCAGTGCTCAAGCTTATTATAAACGTCTCAGTGACCAATCATGTCGTCCAGTGCTCGTCGTACTCTTCGTTATGAACCGGGCTCGAGGCGAGCCAGAGATGACTATTTGGAGGATGTTGTACAAACGACAGCTGCCGATGCCCTTGCGGCTTTACGCACCAGTCATGTTCATCCGCAAGACCTTATCCGCGTGATGCTTCGCATCGTCGAAATTCTACGTGAATCCCCGGAGTATCAGCAAAGGTGGTCACCATGCTCGGGAATGTGCTCTTACCCGAACTGTGGCCGCGTATGTGCTCGAGCAGACGAAGGTCACAATCATTGTCGATGCTATTACCATCAGGTCAATGACCGCAGTGAGCACGCGACGAAGAAGCGTAGACTTCATTAGACAATTTGCTGCTGTGCTGATCGGGAAGAGTCGGGATCGAACAAGGCAGGTGTGCAGGTTTGACCATGTTTTCATTTGTTTTTGTACGGTTGCTGCAATCAGTTTGAGCATGTCCATCAGAGTTTGTGCATTGAGCAGTCATGTATATTGACCTCCACATCAAGAAGGTGGGATTGCAGAAAGCCTCCTCAGTTGTGTGCCCTTTCATTTGTGCATGTGGATTATTGGGGGAGTAAGTGAAGTCATCATGATTGAACCATCATGATTGAACCAAGCAAAGCCTGAAAACATGGCCCATCGATTCTTTAGGTTTTAGTTTGGCGGCATGGATACCTCTGCTGAGTCTACTGTTCAGATTGCACTTTTGAGTGGCAGGGCCACCACGGTTGCAGTTGGGCAGGACGAGTCGTTGGAATCAGTGAAGAAGCGTGCACAGACGGCACTTGGAGTACGAACCGGCAGGCTGATTGACACTACTGGTGCGTTGGCCAAGCGAGCCAAACTTCAGAACGGTGATGTACTGACCTTACATATTTCCCAGACAGCCATTCAGAGCACCGAAAGAGCTTTTGCTGCCATTCTGGGTGACAGTTCCGTCGCTTGCTATGGCCATCGTGAGTCGACGGCTGTGCAGGATCAACTTGTCAACGTTCAGCATGTGCAAGCCACTGAACGGGCTTTTGCAGCCATTCGCGGTGATGGCACTGTCGTGACTTGGGGAGACCGTGACTTCGGTGGTGACAGCAGCGCTGTTCGGGACCAGCTGAAGAATGTGCAATGCATTCAAGCTAACCACGTGGCGTTTGCAGCCATTACTGCTGACGGTTCTGTTGTGACTTGGGGCTCTGTCCAGGATGGTGGGGACAGCAGTGCCGTGCAGGCCCAACTTCGGAATGTGCAGAAGATCCAAGCTACCGAGACCGGTTTTGCTGCCATCCTTGGAGATGGCTCTGTCGTCGCCTGGGGCTATGTGGGCCAAGGCGGCGACAACACCGCCGTGCAGCATCAGCTGAAGAACGTCAGGGATCTCCAAAGCACGATGGAAGCCTATGCAGCTATTCTTGACGATGGATCTGTTGTTACCTGGGGCAATGTGGACACCGGCGGCGACTGCAGCGATGTGCAAGATCAGCTGAAAAATGTGCAATGCATCCAAGCTTCCAGCGGGGCCTTTGCTGCCATTCTGGCGGACAGATCCGTTGTCGCTTGGGGC